>WJFB01000677.1:0-51217 GCA_009870185.1 Pygmarrhopalites habei | reverse complement strand
GAGTAGAGCCATAACAGCTGTAGAAAATAATTATTACAATTGTACTAACTCACCCAATGTGTTTACTCGTTAATAAAATATGTTACAATTTGTTTACTATTACGCGGATGACTCCACTGGCATAAAAAATAACTTGGAAATAATAAAATGTAAAAACCTCGAGAAATTGAAGGCTCTTCGTAAGGCGGTTTTCCTAGGGTGACAAAATCGGGCCTGAAAGGATAATATTATCATTTTGATAAGACCTAGCACAACACACTTACAAGTATGACAATGTTTAATAAACAGTTCGTACATGGGAGAGCTACATGATGCAACACTTTTCCTTAGCAGTCTGAATAAATAGTGATAAATTTGTTTCGTTTCTGGATCTTCGACGACTGGATCCCGTTGAAGAACCATAAATAATGTTTCAATATCTACCAAAGTACTCACTAACTCGTCTAATTCATCTTCTTTTAATTTCAACAGCTCAACAACATGTTTCTCTGCAAAGTGACAGACAAGAATACATTATACTTTTATCTACCACATTCTGAATTCAAAAACAAATGGTTCTATAAAATAAATACAATCAGCACGGTTGGTAAGTTACTATAAAAGTACAACTTACCAAATGTGTGGGTGCAATTGCGACAAGGTTCATTGATATTCTCAAAAAAATTATTTTCTACAGAAGATGCAGAACTATTTGTTGAGGGAGGAAAAAGAAAATTCCGGCCTGGAAAAGATAATTTTAAGATTAGTATCCGGATCAAACATGTGACACAATATTTTTTAAAAAAACTAAAATCCCGAGAAAAGAATTAACCTGCAGCAAGACTTTTCCAACCAGCACACTGACATGTGTCCATCTAAAAAATAAGAAAAAACATGACATATTCAGAAAGCAGGACAATGGTAAACAGTTTACAGTAATCAGATTTGGATACATTATTCATTATTACCTTGCATGACGAATGTGCTGCAAGACGACTTATTTTCTCATTCCTTGTCATTGCTTTGAATTGACTCTTTCGGTTGGCTACTCTCACTGAAAATGTAAAATAGTAAAATGTAAACCATACAAATATATTGAAAATGTCAGAATTGTATAACACCTGAAACTAGTCTACTGCGTGAAACCATCATCTTAATACTTTTTCATAGTTTAACAAGTTTCTAAGTCGAATGAATAAAAACAATGAAAAGTACAAAAACAATGCTAACGTCAAAATTTAGACGACTTACTTGGGTGAGTGATTCTGCTCATCACAACATTTCCTTGATTCGCTGCTGATGAGGTCATGACTGGAGACCCAGGGAGTTGTACCTGGACACCCTGTGTAGGAGGGTTATTATTCATCCTCTTTTATTGTTTAATGTTTACAAAATACTTTTTTTCTCAAAAAAATTTTTCGTAGCCCAACTTTCAATTTCAGTGGGCTGTTATTATTCTATGTACACTGCTGTTTACGAGGCTCAATGATTTTGTTCAAAAAATAACTTTTTGCAAATTACTTATTTTGTGAGAATGGCTGAGGACATAATGAAGTTTGGACGTTCACGGAAAGAACCTGTAAGTTAACAACGGTTGATGAGTATAATTAACTGTAGTTAACAATTATATAATTATGTACTCTTGATTTTTAATTGTGACTAATGTTGTTTTGTAATTTACTTTTCAGACGCAAGTAAAGTTCACCGGTGACTGGAGTATGGATTCTAAAATATCTTCAATTTCGAATGGTACGTATTTTAGATCATATTTTTTATTAATTTTTAAAAATGTGCATTTTTTACTTGTATCTTTAAAACTATTGATCATCAGTAGTCTGAAATGTTGGAACGTCAAAGTAGTGAATATCTTTTGTCTGTCATTCAGGTTATTGGGAAGATCCTTTCTTGTCATTTTTCAACACAGTAGACCCCATTCCAAGACGAACTTCATTAATTTGTAGAGGCTATTATGTTCGCTTTCGAGTTTGTGATTTCTTTTTACGAAGTATATTGGATGCTGCCAGTGAGCCTCTACAAGTGAGTTTACAGTTGAAATGATTCATTGTTGAAGATACAAGATAAAGATTACTAATGACGTTTGACATTTTCTATAGATTGTTTCTCTTGGAGCTGGAATGGATACATCTTTTTTTCGCCTACTTCCACAGGTATTTTCAAAAAATACTTTGAGGCCCCTACGTTTCTTACTAAGGCCTTCTTAGTCAATAATAAATTGTTCAGTCAAATTGTTATTAATAACATTTTATTTCTTTTTAAAAATAATTTCAGTTTGAAAATCAAATAGCCAAATTTTTTGAACTGGATTTTGAAAGTACAATTTTAGCCAAAAAACAAGTTATCGAGTCGAGCGAGCTATTACATATCATGGCTGAGGGGAAATTAGTTCTTTTATCAGCAGACTTGCGAAATATTCCGTTACTAAATGAAATATTAGCCGCTGCTGGGTTTCAACCTGATGTGCCAACTTTAGTCTATTCTGAATGCGTTGTGAATTATTTACAGCCTAAGGAGTAAGGAATAACACAATTTTCTATAGTTTACATAAAAAGGTCTTATGGTGTAATATTCTCTAAAAAATTTACAGTATGTGTTTTCTTTTTGAATCATAGAAGTGAGGCACTGCTAAAATGGGTAGTTGACAATATACCTCGTTCAATCTGGTTAGCATACGAGCAGTGCTTTCCACATGACAGTTTTGGTAATATAATGATGAAACATTTTGACAAGAACGGTTGTTCCCTACTATCCTTACCTGAAAATCCAGACATGAAGGCACAAGAGACACAACTTCAGGAAGTGGTTAGTAGTTTTAGATTTTTTCGTTGTCATTCAACTTGAGAACAGACTGGAGAATCTGAAAGTAAATATTTATGTATATTTCTTTGTGTTTCAGGGGTTCAATGTGTACAAGACTTTTAATGCCTTTGATTCATTTTTATATCTAACAAGAAATGAGACTTTTCCATTCCCTAAAATATCAAATACTAGCGGTCAACAATTTGACGAGTATGAAGCTCTACTAGCAACATGTCTTCACTATTCCGTTCGAATTGGGATATGTGGAGATTTAGGACCTATAGGAGAATTTGTTGACTCAACTGCGACAGCCATTTCAAGACTTCGAGAGCCAAATTTTAGTCAAGAACCTACAGTTTTAACTTACTCAAACAAGGAGTCAAGTCATAATGATATTTTAATGCTGACAAGTAGCAAAAAATTATCTAGTCATGCAGCAGTGTCTTTAAAAGCAGATGAAATATTACTACTGGGTGGGACAAATTCTTCATCAAGGCGTAGCACAACACTGGAGAAAGTCAACCTGCTAACCACTGAAAATGACTCCAGTCTAGAATTACAAGTTGATACAATTAAAGACGATCGACGTTATGAAAGAATTCATTCAAGTGTAGTATTTCATGAACCCACAAGTTCTTTTTATATTTTTGGTGGAAGAACATCTCCTCAAGAACCTTGTAGTAATGATTTGATCCAAGTTCACAGCAAACCTCCGTATACTCTGAAATCTTTAAGTTTTTCGAAAGAAAATTGTCCAGCTTCAAGATGGCGACATGCCATGGTGTCCACATCGAATTCGTTAATTTTGTTTGGAGGCAAGAACGAAGGGGTAAATAATTTTGTTTATTCTTGCATAGAATAAGTATGGTAATTTATGTTGGGAAAATGATCAGACTGCATATCTGTATTAATTGATTTAATGTTATTGTTTCAGGAAATTTTTGGTGATTGTTGGATTTTTCAATTTCGTGAGGGTCATTGGAAAGAAAAGAAATGGACTCGGATGCCCTGTCCACGCCATAGTCATTCCATGGTTGTTGATACTAAGAGACAACATGTGTATTCTATCGGGGGCTTACTACAAGATGACACAACACTTGCCCTTGATGCTGTGTGGAAGTATGATATTTCAGAGTCCAGTGAAGAAAGTTGGACTAATTTACCAAATTTGTCCATCTACGGACGAAGAATTGGACATAGAGCTGTCATTCATAATGATATTATTTTTATTGTTGGTGGATATGGAGCCAATTCCAGTTATAGTTTACTACATTTTGCTACATTAGTTAATCTAGAAAACTATGCGACAAGAGTGTTTGACTTGGAACCATCAAATCCAAGTAGTAATTTATTAATTCCATTTGGATGTTCCGTCACAATTGTTAAGAGAACAAATCCAGAGGAAGAAGCGTCTATTGTAGTTTTTGGTGGTGGTGAAAATCTGTTTTCTTTTGGATCCTACTACAATGATGTATGTTGTGTCATTCCTTTGAGTAGTAAAGTTTTTTCCTTTGCACAAGTGTAGCGTGTAAAGTTGTCTACTTTTTTTTCAAATGTTCTGAAAATTCTTGATAATTACTATATATGTAAATCTATATTGAGTATTTTCTTATATACATGTGACATGTGTACCCCCGTAAGAAAAGTGATTAAAAACAAAGATAATATTTTTTGTACTGATTTAATAATGTAGTAATTGGACTTTTATTTTGTGTCATAACTAGTGTAATTTTTGCACATCAGTATCACATAATGAGTGACATTCATAATACATGTAATGTTTGACACATTTAAAATGATATTAAGTCATTCAAACAAATTTCTAGACTCGAATCACAAAAATACTTTTATAGATTTTGTTTGATGCCAATGGCACATGTCATAAAAATATGTTATGAGCTAAAAAGAACTACCTCGTCACCGAAAATTTTCCCTCTACTCATTGTTGTCCCGAGAATATCACGACACCCAATTCCTCAACAAGTCATTGGCGATAGCTCCTCTTGGTGGAATTAATAGGTCATCATTTTCATTATGTACCAGCAAACTAGGATTTTCTTCGACTCGAGCAAATGCAGCTGTGAACATTAACAAGATAATTTTAAACAGTTTTCCTTAACTATTCAGTGATACCCATTTTTAGATAAGCTGTAATCGATAAAATTCTACCTTTGACTTCATCTTTTGTAAACCATTTAGCACCTTCGAGCTCTCCTGTCATTTTCAAACAAAATATGTTGTCAATTGGCCATTCTTATGAAACTTAATTATTCATTCAAACTTTGCTTACCTTTATCCATGTCCAACTAGAAATAACAAATAAGAATTAAAAATATGTACTGGTAAGGTTTTCATTTCAAAAAATACTCCTGTAATTTGTACTGAATTTCATTTTTACGTTTTCGGATCCGGGAGCTGCCACTGCAATACACCCTAACATTAAGGAATCCTGGGGTAAACCTTTACACAAAAAAAGTATAGCCTTTTCAGTGAATATTGTTAAGAGTCAAAATACCGAAATTCTTTATATGAAATTAGAACAAACCCCATGTTTGGGATCCAAAATATTTCATTTGGTCAACGACTAGACCAACTTCCTCGGCAATCTCTCTTCTTACAGTGTTTTCTAAGTTTTCTCCTGTTTGAAAATTTCATTTTAAAATTAGAATAAAAATCTTTTATTTTTTTTCAAAAAAAACTTTAGACATTCATACCTGGCTCAATGAAACCTGCAATACAGGAATACATGCCCTTCGGATGACGTGGCTGTCTAACGAGGACTACACGTTCATTGGCAGCATCACTAACTAATGTGATGGCCACTGAAAAATGTTCCATAACTTTTTAAATGAAAATGCCTTCCACCGTGAAAGTTCCAAGTAAACATGGATTGTCAA
Source organism: Pygmarrhopalites habei (assembly GCA_009870185.1). Lineage (NCBI taxonomy): Eukaryota > Metazoa > Arthropoda > Collembola > Symphypleona > Arrhopalitidae > Pygmarrhopalites > Pygmarrhopalites habei. Next base: position 45,524 of record WJFB01000677.1, on the reverse strand, counting down.
CGAGAATGGTTACAAAGAAAGTAAAAATGGATACTAGTAAGACCTGTTTACCTGGACATGTTTGCGGATAGTGATGGACGTTATTTGGATTACATTGTTTTGAACACATTTTGTATGTTCCTGCCTAGAAATAAAACGATGCTATACTGAAGGACACGCTTAACAAAATGACCCTTTCATATCCAAACATTATTTAGTACATAGTGAATTAAAGTTATTGTCAAATAATTGATATTATACCACGTTTCGTGTCAGTGGACTTGTACAGGTTGGGCAGAATTTGAAGTTCTCTTGCCATTTTAATAGAGAGTGGCCCTTCAAATAAAGGATATTCATAATACATTATACTATGATTAAACAACTTTGGTTAAAAAGCACTGAAAACTTACTCTTGAAACAAGAGACGCATTTTTGGCATCAAGTCGTAGCAGAGCACTTCTCATGTCAGAAAATCTCATACTCATAGCTTCAACACTGTCAGGATTAACAGGACAGGCAAATAATGCCTTATCTACTGTATCCTCTTCAATGTTGAGTAAAACTGAAGATTTTTTTACATCGTGACAAAGCGCTTCAGCATCTAAATAGTGAACAAATTCACTTTTACTTGCCAGTGCTAGGAATCTAAAATGACGATTCAAAAGATATGTAAAAAAAATTACCTGCGAATGGCTTCCATGATATAGAAAAGTGTGGGTTATTTCCTAAAAGTGGTTTTCCTTTAAGAAACAGCAGGAAGGAGGCTTGCTCGAAGGCTGGAGAAAAAAGGAAAAGAAGTAAGGAAAAACGATTAATATGTAAAATTTAATCTCAAATGCACTTTTCATTGTCAATTAAGATGTCATTTGAAAAATTTCTTAAAATTAAATTACATATACCTTGTGAACATGCCTCATCATTTTCTTTAAGTTGTTGTAAATATTTTGACTGGGCGACGTACCGTGCCATTCTTGCTAATGACCAGTTTAAAGACATTCGATTCTGGCAAAATCAACCATGTTGTAATTAAAAATTTTTATATATTGTATTTTAATTTGGAGACTCGGCTCTATTCATCTTAAAATGTTACGACGAAATCAATTACGCCAGGTTTAGATAAGATTACGTTACACAATCATAATGTGTAATGTCAATGACAGTGGTGAAAAAAGAATTAACCACATACTGAAATTTATATTTCTCATGTTTATTGTCACTGCTTTCTGCATAGCATGTAAAACGAAAATCAATTACGTGAACAAAAAATGCACAATATGTATAGTCCACATTTTATAATTCAATAATAGACTAAATATTTGATCACACAATAATAATTTTAATAATTTATGATATGTAAAAAGCAAAGAAAGCTAGTAAAAAGCTTGAGTACAAAAGATAGCGTTTCTCTATCATACTCGAGATGAAAATTGGAAATAGTTTCAAATCTTTTGAGCAACTATGTAAATATCTAAAAATACACACAAGTACTGACAAACTCTGTCGTTTCAGTACTTTACAAGGCACATACTTTTTGATAACTTTTAACACTTTGAGCATCTGCTGCATTTATGAACACGAAAAAATTCGCATCAAATAAACCAAGCCTCTCGTTTGTACATTATTGCTATGAAATGACTAGCGACTTGAATTCACTAGAAGCTGATATTTCTAAAGTTAATGGACGGATGTGATGTTCCACAATATCTGAGTTGATTCCATGAGTGACACTGAGAATTTTATAAGCTTCAGTTAAGTAGTCCTTGGCTAGTCCATCTTTTTCCAGGAACCAAGAAAGTCTTGCCATTTTTAATAAGGTAATTCCCAAATATGGACTTATTCCCAACAAGTACTTTCTATCATAAAAACAATGTTTTGAATTAGTCTAATAAGGAAACTAAATTTAATCTTCAAAAATCAGTATTTCTTAAATAAATCTTTAAATTCAAACGTCATGAGACTTTGATGAAATTTATAAATTTACACTTTTACCTTTGACCCTTCAGCGCAACTTGTCCATGCTTGAATGCTTTTTCCCACGACTGTTTGTCAATACATGCTTCGAATGCGGAATACGCCAAATGAGTTTTCATCCAGTGTGTATCGGAAAAATTCAAAGAGTTCACTATAAATTCAGAAAGCAGTTAGCTAGTAAAAACCAAGAGTCCTATACATTGACTAGAAATATTTTTGTTTCTTCTCGGAACATGTAACATTTTTTGTATTTCACTATGAATTAAAAAAAATCACAATACGTACTGACTGAGATACAGCTATCGCAAACATCTACATCTGCAAAAAAAGGAAGAAATCTTGATCATCAAACTTAGAGAATACTAAATCAGATAATTTCTTCATTACACCTGTACATACACGTAATCGTCGTCATTTCATTAATTTTTTGCATAATCATTTCTTCAGCCTGGGCTATTTGACGGATGTACTCTGAACTGAATTCTGTCCCACATTTAGGACACCGGTCCCAATGCTTGGGATTTGCCTAAAAATAAGAAAAAGAGATAAATTTGAATGATGGTAACACTTTGCAAAATTCATCTCTGAAAGCATTAAAAGTTTCAACAACAACAGATGAAATACATACCTCACATCTAGGACGATCATTATCATCGTCATCGTCGTCTTGACGTGAACAATACACAGAAAACATTTCTGAATCAAATTCTTGAATCGAGCTAGAAGCAGTAAAAATTAGGATATAAAGCCATGACAAGTAAATAATGTATGTACTCGTATAAAAATGTCAGTATACTCACCATCGTTCACATTTACATTCAAAGTAGTAACCTTTTCTCAATTCTGAGATCCTTACGATTGACGGACGTAAAACATCTTGATAACATATCGTAATTTTTTCAATCTAATTTGTAACACAAAAACTTTTCTGTCAGAATTTTGACGCCTCAAAAGAGTGTTTAGTATATTATTATTACGTCAACGTACAGGAAAATTAGCTGGTAAGGGCATAATATTTCGAATTTCGATTGTCGTCGATTTAAAAATTGCTACTGCCATCGGCTCACAAGAGTGGTCAAATATTGAAGCAGCAATGTACAGACCAGAACCTTGAAAATATTTAAAAGAACTGTAAGAATGATACATAGTGTCACAGTATATCATAAGAAAGAAAGAAAGGTTGTTTTAGTTTGATTTGCAAACATACCCAAATCTTGAAATTCTTCATTACAAATACTAAATGTGTTGACAAATATCTGCACAAAAATAAAGAAGATGGTGAGTCATAGTTTTATCCAGATATTTCATCTCAAATCTCAATATATAAAGGAATTACTGAGGAATTACATACCCTTCCACAAAGAGCTATCATCTCCGCCTCCTAAAACATTAAATGATACACATTATTAAGTAAAACTAAGGGAAATAAAGAAATTTGACTGTAATGCAAACTCATATCAATTTGTACACGTACATTCGGAACAGTAATTTCATTATGAAACGCAAGTATGGATTCGACTACTTTTCCCATTGTTTGAACTTGTTCCATCCTGAAAAAGAAGAATTTATGATATTAATAGCTCTCCTATTAAATAAAAGCTGCATAAATATTTAGCACGTAAACTGTAATTTACCTAAGACTGTCAGTCTTGACTTCACTGTAATCTGAAATACCAAATAAAGACACCATAGTTCAAGATTTCTTATATTCAGTATTAGCTAAGGCACCTATCCTAATAAGGGATTGTAAACTGAAAGAATTTATTCCTTACGTGACATTAAATCTCTAAATCTACGGTGGGTTTTAGGAGGAACCACATCATGATAGTCCGGTGAAGTCTTTATACCAAAAAATTAATTCATTAGAATCCAAAACAAGTAGTAGGTACATCATTTAAATAAAATTTAATTGAGAACATACCTTGAGTCTGCAAATGATCCTAAGTAAAATTCGGGTAAAGGTACTCGCCACAGCTCCATGGGCTTTGAAACCTTTACATTCCCATTTATGTCCATCATTCCAGCCGATTTTTTGACAACCTCGGTCACAGTATCGAACTAACCGACACCCGGCACATCTTGCTAAATCACCGTCAAGTTTTTCCCTATGTTTTTGTTACCGTAAAATCAAATATTCTTTTACTTACTTTTGATTTCATCCTAAAAGACACACACAGCAACACTATTTACCTTTTTGATGCTGTCATCAAATAGGATATTTAGTGTCCATTATATTACTTAGTAAGTACGCAAAATGATGGTGATGTTATTGTGTGATTTTTTAGTGAAATATTGTTGTAACCGGTGAAATCACCGAATAGCTTATTTCCTACTAATTTGTGCTTCGAAAATGAAGAACTCTTAAAAGAAAATATTTAGATAGTATATTAAGAATGAAAATAAAATGGTCAAGTACCTTTTGAAACAAGTGTCACAACAATTTTGTAATGAATCCTTCCTGAGAGCGTAAGCAAATGGTTTATTCCTGAGTATCAGACTGCCTGGCTTGATAATATTATTGCATTCTTTCTGCACACTCATGGCCCTCGTATCAAACGTACTATCAGCTAACAACACCAGCACCTACTTAACTATGAAGTAGGTCAAAAGGACACTGTAGTTAATCTAAACTTTTAATTTAGCGAATTTCGTAATGTTTTGTCCATTCGCCACACTCAAAGTTTCGCGACCAAATCCCTCTCATTGGATACCGTGATGGTAGGTAGCGTGGAAATTCGGGGTCACAGCTCATCCCCGAATCTACAATCCGTTGAATATTTAACCGAAAGTGGGAGAGACAACGACTCTCTTCCTTAATGAATTACAAAAAGATGAGATGGAGAGAGGGGTTAAAGATGATAGAGTTGTAAAATTTTGATGTTGATGAACCGTCAGAACAACTTCTTACACACACACACACACACACAAACACTAAACATTCTTCCGGGGAAAGTACACACAACTACATACTACAATAATTATTTATGCTATTAATATTCTCTCTTCACCCTTTCTGAATGTAGAATTTCCAGTCGAGTTCTCAGTCAAATTAAAACTGACGAGAATTAGAGTCAACAGTACTAATCTTGCATAAGCAAAAAGGTAAAGTGTCAACAGATCATCCAGAGAAAGGAGGAGGAGGAGAAAGAAGAAGACGAGGTCTGACACATGTAAATAAAGGCACGTAAATATATGCGACCAAGGCGAAACGAGTGTTCCCTGTCATTGGATCATTTATTACGACGACGGCCGTCTGGCCCCGTCGACTTTTCTAAAGAGTGTAAAGTTGGCAACGAAACACACACACACACACACACTTTGGATCCATCTCCATGTCTTTGTCCAGGCCCAGGTGCGGGAGAGAGAGAGAGAAAGAGTGTTTGTGTGACCATCGCCCTATATCCCTACTACCACACTCTCATAAAGTAGTACTGGACTGCCCATATCCATGAGATATTGTGCAAGGGAGGAATAATGTGAGAGATCATGACTACACACAACACATGTACACACACACACACACGACCACTCACTGGTGTGTCCATGACATGATACACAGAATGAATTGCTTAAAAAAAGTATATACCTACTGCTGTCCATGATGTCGGTGTGAGGTTCGTTCTGCTACTGGTCTACTCTCAAACAAGGAGAGGGCCGAGTCTAATAGCATTGCCAACTGTAAACTGTGTACATATTTCCTCGGGAAGAGAGAAAGAGAGAGAGAGAGAAAGGAAAAAAGACAGAGCTGCTCTTCTTTTTTTCCTTCCCTTCCCTTCTCTTTCTTTCTCTATCTCTATCTTTGGCGTCCGTTTGGAGAAAGAAAGAAGAAAAAGAAGGAGCAAAGAAACTGACTATTCAGACCTCTGCTTTCTCTCCTCTCTTTTTTTTGCTTAGCTCTCCCCCCACCATCCCATCCTCCTCCTCCTCTTCTTCGTCGTCTTCTGGTGGGTAACAAAGGAAAGTGCGCATGATTTTTGTCCAAAGCACCGGATGAGATGCCGTCGTCGTCATCCTCGTTTCCCCAACTCGAACCCTCGGCTAGTTTTTGTGTGTCTCTCTTGGATGCTGATGCTGACTCTGGCTCTTCTGCAGTACATTGGTGCGCAAAAATCTTACAAATTCTCCCCAGGAAAATCCACACAGCAAACCACACACACACAAGCACACGGTACACTTCCACAGAAAATTTCCAAAGAGCAAGCGAAAGTGAGAGTGAGAGAGAGAGAGAGAGAGAAAGTGGGAGTAAAAATTTTGGGAACATAAAACGTCCTTTCTCTCTATTTTTGGTGCTACAGATGTGTTGGGTTCGTTACAGTCTCGAGTGAAAGAGGCAAGAGTGTTCATTAGTCGTTTCAATACTCCTCTTTCACTCTCCACAACATTTCAACGGACATTGAGAAGCAAGTTGTCCCTCCGTTCAATCCCCCTCTCACTCACTCAGTCAATTCAGATTCGAGTAAAAACACATAAACCCACAACTCGATTCTCTGTCTCTCTCGGTGAGCAAAGCCGGCTACAAGTTTCCCCCTCTTCAACCCAGCACAAACGAAACTCTGAAAGAGGGAGAGAGACAGAGGAAAGTTTCACCAAAAATCCACACAAATACACTCACACTGTGAAAGAAGACACATTCGTCTTTGACCTGGTTTCCCTCCAGTTCGTTTAAAACTAAAAGTGAAACTCTCACACAGACAAAGCCTGGCTGACTGTCTGTCGTTCAGTGTGGAGTGAAGTAAAGTACACCCATCCTTACCTTCCTTCACACAAGTAAAGAGAGTCGTCTGAGTGTGTGTGTACAGAAAGGAGAAATTGTGAATGTACAAAGGAGAAAGAGAGAAAGTCACTTTGCTCACTTTGCCATTTGTTTTCATCCGGCCAAATCCCCGTAGTCAAAATCATCAACAGCTTATTTTAAAGTTATCACCGCACAACATCCAACTCAACAAACTCTTAGAGAGACAGACACCGAATCGTCTCTTCAGCCTCTCCTCTCCTCCTCATCCTCTTTCGTAAACGAGAGTTGAGAGACTGGAATAGACAGCAACAAACTGACTGTGGAAAAAAGTAAACAAGTACAAGAATAAGAGAGGGAGGGAGAAAGTAGACAGACAAAGTTTACAGTGTGTATGCCAAGTGAAAAAGGAACATTTCAAGATAGAGAAGAAAACGATCTGTCTATCTCTCTTCCTCTCCTTTCCCCTCACAGGAAAAACAGACACAACCTTGTATACTGTACAGTCATTGGCACACACACACACACTACACAGATATATCCCACCTGTGAGTCTGTTTACATTTACAGTACAGTGTATGTGTGTCTTTCTCCCTCTGTGACTGTCTCTCTCTGTCTGTGTTTTTCTTCCCTCTGGCTTCTGGATACCTCCTCTTCATTTTTTTCATTTTAAAAAAAAGTTGGCACAGTCTCCTTCACATTTGACATTCTTTCCCCGACCATCCGATAGTATGGTCGACAGTGGAGCAAATACAGCAAATAAATTTAAACTACTCTAGCCAACTCTCAAACTCTCTCAACAAATCAAACGTCATCAGATTGAGAGAGTGAGAGTGAGAGAGTGAAGGACAAAAAAGTGCTGGAAAGTTAAAGGATCCTTCTTCTCCAAAAAAAATAGCCGAGATTATAGTAAAGACTCCTCCTTCACCTCTCGAAATATTTGCAGAGAGAGTGTGAGAGAGAAGAGACAGACCGGCTGGAAATCAGCAGAGCTGTTACAACACACAAGATCTGTGAGTACAGAAAAGACCAACTCTCTCCCTCACTCCTCTGACTGACTGAAGGTGTTCAAGTGAGAAAGAGAGGATATCAAAAAAAGGACGAACATCAGACTCGTCAGGACGACCAACGAATGCCGTTGATTTGAAACGATATCTCTCCTCCAACCTCTCCCCTCCTGATCTGGTCCATGTGAAACGACAGTGAAAGAGAGAGAGAGTGAAAAGGGAGAAAAGAAAGTCGATATTGTACGTGTGAATGAGTTCCCGGTGAAAACGGGTCTTCGTTGTCATTGTCCATTGTCGTTTGTTCCTCGTGGCGTTCGTCCTTCTTTCGGGCTGTCCGTCGTCTTCTCCTTTTCTCCTCCGTCTTGGATGAGATTCATGAACTTCCTTTTCCATGTATTCCTCTGACTCCCTTCTGCCACACTTTATAGCGACAGTGTGATAGAGAGAGTCACCCATCCTATCCCTATTTGTAGAGTATAGGAGAGAGTGAAAATTTTTTAAAAACTATTTCTTACGTATAATTCCACCATTTCTTCTTTTGGAATTGTGTGAGTCACACTGAAGGAAAAAGCTACGTAAGGAAAAGAAGGAAAAATTGTTTTATACGTGTCACACACTTCCACTCCACCCCTCCCCCTCGGACTGGATAAACTGGATGAGTGCATCTCAAAAAAAACAAACAAGTTTTGAAATAAAGAGTGAGTGTGAGTGAGAGAAAGAGTGAAACTAATTTTGTCACTGGGCACACAGGAGCATTTTGTGTGTGAGAGAAAGAGAGCTTTGCACATTGGACAGGGAGGGAAAAAAGAGAAAGTAGGAAAAGAAGGAGAGAAAGTGAGGCCATCAGATTTTCACAATCATCCACACTTCCGTGCCTCCGACCCACAACACCAAAAGGAGAGAAAGGAAAAGAGGAGGAGGGTATATAGTGTATTTTGTGTGCTCAAGTTTGTGAAGGGAAATCTTTTTAACCCCCCTCCCCTCCCCCTCTCCAACTTACATACATACGTACAGTCAACCAAGGAAAAGCAAAGAAGAACAACAACAACAGCAAATGCATTTTGTGTAGGCAAGGGCTGATTACATTCTCACGCCTGGATTTAAATGTTCTCCACATTTCCCTCCTCCTTCGTCTTCTTCTCCAGTCCAGGAAAAAATAGGCCACAACAACAAAAACAACAACGGTGCTTTCCCCAACTCTCAACCACCCGACCCCATCTTCTAACTAGTCAACTCCTTGACATTTAAGACTAACTCAGATTTTACACCCGGACAAACTGCACAAGAAGATAAGGTGTCATTTTATTTCTTTGAGAAAATCAAAATTTCTATCATAAATTCATACTCTATACATATGTAAAAGTACCCGCAACATTTCTCAACATTTCTAAAAATTATTGAAAATCACGAGATAATTTCTATCAAAAGTAATTGTGAACAAAATTGGGATTCTGGATAATTTTTTAATTCAGTTAATTATTCCACACAACTTGCTACACGTGTAGATTACATCCGAGAAGGATTTTTGAATGTACAAATTTTTTTCTAAAAGATTGTCATCACACAAAATTGAAATACATACTCAACATCCGTCCCCCTCATTTTGACACTTGCATTCATTGTGGACAAAACTGAGAAGGAACTTTCCAAGCCAGTTTGATTCCTATCTTTTGTGTGAATGTGTGGCTTTTAAATGGGAACCATTTTATTTTTATAATCTCCTTTGGGGATCGTTCATCGATTTAACTCACCTCTCATCTCATCTCCCCCTCCCCTCCTCTCCCAAATACAAAGAAAATACGAGGGGGTACTTGAAACTCTCCAGTCACACACACACAACTCCTGTGTGTGTGTGTACTGAGAGCACAATGTGTACCCAAAAAATAAAGCAGAAATTTCCAGGGACACAATAGCCACACACACATACACACAACTTCTTGATGGATTCAACAAGGGAAAAATAGAGGAGAGCCACAAAACTCAGCAACAAAGGAAAGTCCGTGTGTGTGTGGATGTGGGTTTGTGTGTAATATATTGTGTAATATGTATGTTGGTGTGTGTGTATGTGTGTGTAAAAAGAATAAAGAGACTCTTCAACCACCCCCACAATTTCCCTCTTGTGTCTCTCATCCTCCTCCACTTGTTCTTTTTTTCTTTCTCTTTCTTTGACCCTACCACACACACACACACATGAAACAGAAGACCACCTTAAACTTGAGTTTTCACTTTCTTATTCTTTCTCGTCAACCTCCTCCATCTCCCTCCTGCCCCTCTCAACTTCAAACAAGCACCACTACTGCTGGAAACAGGGAAAAAACACGCATATTCCTCAGCCTGACCACCAAATGTACACACAGTCATGCACACAAGTCAGTCGTCTCCTCAAAATGTACAAATGATCCGACAATTTATCTGCTCATTCAATCATCCTCAACAGCAGCAGCAGCAGCAGCAAGAGAAAGCAAAGGCAGTCATGTTCTGCTGGCTGGTCACAATTTACTAAAAATAGATTCGGAACCACATCTCTCCCTCTTATTCCTCGCCTACGGTCAACCCACACACACACACACTACAAAGAGACTCCAAGGATTCGATTGAAGAACGACTCGTTGGAATTTGAACAATTTCTTTTTCTCCTTTCTTCCTTTCTCCCTGGCTAATTCTTCATGGATTCAAATTTACGGGATTATTGAGTTAAACAAGAAAAAAAGTTGCATGCTTTCATTTTTAAAAATTATTTATACAATTATCATGACAATTCATTTTTAAAAAAAGAAGAACATGAGATTTAAGTAGTGTGCAAAAGAAAGGACGATCTGGAAGTGTGGCGAAGGTTTTTGGTAGAGAGAGATACAATTTCCCCTCGCTCAGTCCATCCCAGACTCTTTCTTTTTCCGGGACGGGTATTAGACTTTCTCCGTGAATGTGTGTATGTGCTGGCTTTAAGTGTGTGTGTGTATGTGGAGTGGAAAGGGAAGAATGGGAGGACAAGAAATCTCTTTCTACTCTCCTACGTCCTCTCTCCCCATACACAGACACACACTTCCCCACAGTGTGTGTATATGTGTGGCTGCATGGAGACTTTTTGCAAGCTCCCGATCTGGGATGTATTGAATAGTGTGTGTGTGTGGTAGTAACAAAAGCGAGAGGATGAGAGGCCGTTGTGCTTTTCACCTTCAACCATGTGAACGAAAGGAAACTCCAGCCACACACACATTCCTTTCTCCGCTTCCCTAGCCATTAAGCCTCTCTTCCAGTCTGTGAATTGAGAGAGGAGGTAGGAAACTTTCCCTTTCTCCTATCCCTATGCCTAATACATTTTGTAGCTCAAACTCCGAAAAATGCAACCGCGCGCTCTTACCTGCCCGCATTCATCTTCCTTCCCCTCTTCCAATTCACCATGGATGGAGAGTGAGTGTGTGTGTGTGAATGAGCAAGGAGAGGAGAAAAGAATTGAGAAGAAAAAATTTCAATTTTCAATTCAAAATCCCTTTGTAAAAAACATACTTAATTTTCACAAATTGCATTGACTCAAATTTTCACCTTTTTAAAAAATCCAACAGCTTGAAACTTTTGACTGATTGCAAATCACAAATTTTGAACTAAAGACAAATTTGCAACTTTTGAGAGAGAGTATATAAAAGGGAATATTGGGATGGAATATTTTTGGGACGAGTCATGTGACCAAAAACGGGGAAAGAGGCCATTTTGTGTATTGTGTATCTAACGTCCACATGGTTGCCTCGAAGATAAGATAGAAAAAGAGTAAAGGTTTTTTCTTGTCGTATTTTTTATCCTCCTCCTCCTGTGGAGGACTAGAAAAATTGTTGACGCTACCTGTGCGTGAAAAGGAAGTGAGGGAGGATTCGGTATTAGAAACGGAGAGAAAGAGAGAGGAGGGAGCGCATCACATCGTGTGGAGAATATCACAAGACTCATAGTGAAAGTGGGGGGAAGAGGAGAAGAAGGATATGGGGATTAGAAAAAAAAATTTATATAGGAGAAAGAGAAGGGAGAGAATATGTATGGAGAAGGAAAACGAGAGAGAAAGTAGAATGGGGAATAGAAATTGAGGAAGAATGGGAATGCTATAGACTCGAGACTTTTTCACCTGGTGTGTGAAAATTGCCACGCAATCTATCAATGTCAATAAAGAGCCGATGAAAGGTGGCCTAGTCAGCCCAGGATTCCATGGAGAGGAACGTGGAATAGATAGAAAAGACGTCCATGCCATCCCTCCTTTGACACATACACACACACACTATTTGCTTATTTCTAATGTCTCAAAAAATGTCTAAAAGGCCACACACACTCTCACTCACACAGAGCCAAGCCAAACTGATACCGATATCTTGTTCCCTTTTAAGGATATAGAAATACAGGGTGTTCCAATCCTGAGTCTTCCTTCTAACTGAGTCCTGAAGGAAATTTTGTGGTTGACTAAAACTCTGCGTCTGTTGTCTGTAAACAATTTTAATACAAAATAATATTGAAGAATTCGATTTGAATAGAGAGAAAGTAAAATTCTCACACAGGTCATGTTCAAACGAAGTCGAAAAGATTTTTGTAAAATTTGACACACCCAGTACATTTCAGTTAAATATGTTTATATCTGTGTGAAGAGTTACATTTCTTTTCCCCCTTCACACATGTATTTTCTCCTATCTCTCCTTGTTAACAAATTCTGGTGACTAGGAATGGGACGGACTACGTCTTAGTTTCACCCACCCCTCTTTTCTCCATACACAAACACTCCCACACAATGCGCCATGTGTCTTAGCCAATGTAGTGTCCACATTAAGCCATATGTCATTTAAGGGACTGGCACAAATAATCCCAAGGATGGGATGCAGTACAAAAAATTTGCCCACACACACACACACTTTCACCCTCATTTTCCCCAACGAGTGACTTAAGTTACAATGAGTAGAGGAGGAGGAGGAATTAGCTGAGGAGTCTGAAATGAGGGTAAGTGTCAGACAGAAAGAGCGAGAGAGAGACAGAGAGGGAAAATGGGAATAAAAATTCCATTTTTTACAGTCATCTCCTAACTGAAATCCAATATGTATAGAGAGAGAAGAGGAGCAGAGGATGCTTTGACTCTTTGCCCATTCTATCCTCCCATCCCGGATATGATAAATTCTCCTAGTTTACCAAACTTAATTCCTTTGAGTGGCAAAGACACATCCTCCTCCTATTTTATACGTACACACACATCTCCTATCTTCATTTCTTCCCACCTTCTCCATACACATTGGAAACTCGGCACAGGCACATGCATAGGCATAGACAAGACAGTCCCTATGGGGGGAGAAAGCACAATGAGAAATAGAAAGAAAGGATGGTTGATACATTCCCCTATTCATGGGTATAGGGAAAATTGTAGCGGTGATGACGATGACGACGAGACCATGTCACCGTCGTCGTCGTCCATGCCATGCCATTTGAGGACGACGAGTTCCTTCTTCTTCCTTCTATTCAGTCATGGCAGGAAGGAGCCACATGGCAACAACACAACACACACAAACACACACACTGGAGAGAGAGAGAGCTTTCACTCCTGTATCTTTTTGAAAGAGGAGCACAGCTTGCTTTATAATGTCCCCGCCCGTCTCCCGCCTCTTCCTCTCTCCTCCTTTCCCATACCTAGACTCACAAAAAAAGGAGAAGAGATACATTGGATAGGATAATGTCATGTCGTTTCGATAGACACGCAAAAAATGTTTTTTTTCTTTCCTTCTCCTCCCTCTTTCTCAATATAATAGATATATGAGGAGAGAGAGAGACGCGTCATTTCTGTACGTATTTAAGGAAGGTTTACTCCCGCTCTCTACGCTGCCATAATCTTCAGGTTATGACTGCCATTACGAAGCATGGATGTACTTTGTGTAGTCCCCAGTCTGGTTAGCGGGAGGAGGAGGAGATCAAGAGAGTTTGTATGTGTGTGCGTGTGTGTGGAAGCTAGACCGAGGCAGTCCCAAAAACATTATACGTATACAAAATTTATACATACACTCCATGTTATGGATTCCCCTTCTCTCTCTCTCTGGATTCAAAAACAGTCATGATCCAAGTTCGAGGGAGAGCGAATCATGTTTTTCCATGTATGGGGAAGCAGCAGTCGAGCTGAAATTTGGAACACACACACACACTCACTCAATCCCATCCCATACACACATGCATATATCATATTTCATATATCTTAATGGTTTCTTTGGCACCTCGTTTAATAGGAAAATTTAAGTAGTCTCCTCCTCCCTCTCCTCTCGCATTGTAATCTAATGGTAAGCTGGTTTACAGCTCAATTGCCATTTTCACTGTAATATAACCCTACACACACTACACACGCACACACTCACTCCCACCACTCTCTCCCTCTCTCATCATCTATTCACTCAACTCTCTCTCTCTTTCTTTCTCACTCGCGGTATTTAAGCACATTAGCTATACAGGGGAAATTTACGTGACGTCCCTCCATCCCTATACACAGTGAGTGTACAAAATAATACAAATTTAAAGCCCCTTCACTAGCACTCCTAACCCACAAGCTGCTTCCCCCACTCCCACTTTCTCGCTCTCCATTTCTACTTTCACTTTACCTCCTGCTCAGCTGGCTACACTGGGAGGACACGGGTATACAAATACCCACACACAGCCAGAGAGAGAGAGTGAAAGTGGGGAGAATGTAAAATGTGAGGAATGCAATGACTCCACACACTTCCTCCTTTGTACACTTTTGGCCCTCCTCCTTTCCTTTTGTACACACTGAATCTCTTGTCATGAGTGATAACATTAGCATACACACTCTCCCTTCTACCCTGCAAACATTGAACCACTCCTCCCCCCTCTCTCTCTACACACACACATTAAATATACAAGGACACACACACACACACGATGGAGAATAGCCTCTGCAATGTTAATCGTTGTAATTTTTTCCCCTGCTTCTTTCCTCTTCCTGCCCTGTATGTCAGAGGGAGAAGGGTAAAGAGAAGAGGGCAGGAGGAGGGATAGCTTCTTGATTTAATATTTAATTTATTTCATACGGCAAACAGAGCGGAGCGTGGAGCAGAGTAGAGTAGACGTCATTTTTTAATCTAAAAAATGGCATGAAAAATTTCTACATTTTCCCAGAACACACATACACACACACATGTACACACACACACAATCAGACAGTCACACATGTATGACCCACATAAACGGAAAACGGCTTGTACAGACACACGAAAGTACAATGAAAGGCCATCATACGATATGGTGACAATTTTCAAGTGGCTAATTAATTATAACGCGCACACTGTCTCTATTGTGTATGTACGAATGTGTGTGTGTGTGTTTGTGGAGGAAGGATAGGAAGCTATGGATATTTTAGTGGCTTGTACTGGAGGAATGTAGAGAGACGGAGAGAGAAAGCTGAGAGTGAAAGACTCAACAGGGACGAGACAATCTTTGTTGTATGTGTATACACACACATGAAAAGCATGAAGAGAGATAGAGAGAGCGAGGGGCTGTATGTATTGTGTGTGTGTGTGTGGGAGAAACCTTGCATTCTGTACAGCACGTTTCACGCTAATCCTGACTCTGCGTTGTGCTTTTGAGCATGAACTGATTGAAAATAAGGGAAGCAAGTGAAAGCAGACGGCAGACGATCCATGCAATGCAACTTGACTTGCTCCTCTCTCTCTCTCTCTCCTTTCTCTGTGGAGAAAGTTAAAATAGAGGAACAAAGAGGAGGGGAGAATGCGTCTCGATAAAAGAGAGAGGAGTTTGGATACTGCTCACTGCTCACCAAACCCAAAGAGGCAAGAGAAAGTGGGAGAGAGAGAGAAACAAGGACGATGTGAAGTTAGTCAAGCTCATTGAAGCTTCTCCTGTGTGTGTGTGCGTGTGTGTGTGTTTGGGATGAGAAAGTATTTTCAGCTGACATATGCTATGCACATTGATCCTCATCCACTTATGTACCGCCATGACCATGTTTTTCATCCGATTTGATCATAAATTCAATCCCTTGTATCATATTCCCTCTACAATGCTTCCTACCCTGCAATGAGAATTCTTCTTGGAGAGAATATAGGGGTAGGCATAGACAGGGAAAGCGGAGAGAGAGAGAGAGAGATTTATAAATACGGGCTGAGGAATTCATATTGTAAGTGGCATTCTCTTTCAAATCTCAAGCATTTTCTCATAGATCCTGGGAATTCCACCATATTTAACAGCATATTATCTTTTTCCACTCTGTCTACTCTACTACCCCTTTACTCTACATCCTAGTCTAGGGGCTCCTCTCCTCCATCCCACACACACACGCACACACACACCAGCACCGGAGGGAAAGTCCCGTCAAACGATGCAAGCATGAGTGCCTTGTTTTTTCCACTCCCTTTCCTCCTCACAATTTCACAAAATCCACTCTTCTTTTTTTCTCCCTACCATCAAAAATTTGGAGGATGGAATCATTTCCATTCCACCCTTTCACAATACATTGAGTGGGAGAAAGAGGGAGAAAGGATTCAAGGTGGTCCATAAATTATCATACATTTACCCTCTGGTCATTCCATATTTTTTGTGGGTGTGGCAGAACAGCTGGAAACACCTTGGACAAAAAGTCTAAATTTAGAAACAAGTTATTTATGGTATGACTCAAAGAATCAAGTCAAAGCTATTTTAATTTGAAATTCTTTTCTCTGCAATAAAATTCCAATTTTTTTAAAAAAAACTTTATCTCTTCTGTTTTATTCTACTTGGGTCGAGATTTGAGGTGACCTGGATATGGAGCTAGAAGTGTGTACTCATAATTTAATGATATTACAATATATTAGGGGGAAATTGTAATAAAAGTAAAAATGTGACATTCCTCTTGGTCCCACTTTGTGTACAACTGAAATGCAATAAATTGGAGGAAGAAAAAAACTATGAAGGGAAAAATATCAAAAATGATAATCCTCTTTCGCAGGACGGAGAAAGAGAGAGAGAGAGAGGGAGACGGAAAGGGATTTTTTGTTTTGAAAAATGACACACATCATTGTCTCAAGGCCATTCCAGCTTTCTCTCTCCTTCTCTTCTCACAGTGTAGAGTGTGTTTGTATTTGAAGGGGAAAAAATTGAGCATCATCATAAAATAAAAATTGTAAGCTTACATAAAGGAATAGGAGGGAGGGAAAAAATATATGTATATATAATCCACAGAGTAGGAACACAGATAAAGAGCGAGAGATTGAGATTGGGATGGTTTGGAAAGTGTTTCATATATTGCCTCTCTTCTTTGGTTAAGAAGCAGCCAAGCAAGATGAGAGAGAGAGAGAGAGAGAGAGAAGTGTGTGTGCATCACAAATAAAGTCACAAAGCAACAAACAAAATAGAGTAGAAAAGAAAATGGAGCATAGAATAGAAGAGAGAATGAAAGAGGAGAAAAAAGGAGAACAAGATTATAAATTCTGATGCAAATGGGCATGAACACACACACACACACATACACAAGCACACTGCCACACAAACACACACCCGAGTAAAAAAGCTGTAAGGCAGAGAGGACTGTGTATGAAGGAGGTGATGACGACACACTCACTCACACACACAGAAACGAACGAGGATGGGGAAAGAGGAGAAAGGGAGCCAATAGCCCGCGAGGTAAAATAAAATACGCTAGTTTACTCAGAGTGGAAAAGTGACTGCTTGTGCCTCTTCCCCCCACTCTCTCCTTCCTTGTTATTATTATTATTATGAGGAGGATGATGGTGATGGGGCTGAAGAAAGCTCAGTTTGAATTGCAACTTGCAAACTATTCCATACCCTCCCCTTTCCCTTCACACACACACAGTACACACACACACCCACACACAAATGTGTATACCAGGACGGAACAACCTTCTCATATTCGCTCAGCTTTTTCAGCTTACTTTGCAAACTGGGAGAAAGTGAGAGAGTGAGAGAGGAAAAGGCCTCACTCTCCTTTTTTTCCTCACTTATTTTGGGTGGCTCAAGTCGCTCGGGTGATTTCACAGTGACTGTGCATCTATACATGTATGTATAAATTGTGTGTCTTTCCCGCTCTGATGTCACTACATTTTTGTTCGCGCTCCAGATTTTTCCCAATTTTGCACCATGTTCTTACATCCCCTCCTCTCCTATATTTATATCTATACATATAGTCTATGCTCTGTTGTGATTGTAGATGGTGCATTTTCTTTCCCCCACTTTCACAATGTCATGCATTAGACTGGATATGAAGTTGTGGATATGAGGAGGAGTGGAAAGTATCTCCGGAGATGAGGATGGTCGTTCACAAAAGAATGCCACCTGATGCGAGTTCTGAATATACATAAGCAAACCGGAGAAAGGCACACTCATTCACCCATACAGAGAGAGAGGAGGAGAAAGAGGGCAATGGGTTATGAGCTTTTTTGAAGAGGAGGAGGAGAAAGAGACAGAAGACAAAGATAGAATAGTTTGTTCATACTCTTCAAAGTCGCCTCAACATTATCATCATCATCATTTTGAGGATGTCCCGGGGAGGAGAAGGAGGGGTACAAAATTCGATACCTTCTCTCTCTCTCTCACACACACACACATATTATTCTCTTTTTTCATTATTCTATTTCTAAAATAGTGGAGACGATAGTGGAGAGAGTCAGGGAAAATTCCAGAGTTGATGGACATTCTTTGGATTTCTCCAACTCTCCGCATACATCTGTGCCTGGGTGTGTGTGTGTGTGTGTTCAAGTTCATGACGTCCACGTGGGAGAAGTTAGAGTAGCTCCCTTTCCCTAGCCCTCCTGTCCAGCTCTCCTTACAAGTTTTGTCATTGAAAAAAGCCTAACAAACTTTGTCATCTCCCCCCTCACACACAAACACAGTTTCTCCATTCATCGACTTTTTCCTCTTTTCTCTGGAGGAGTCAAAGGGGGGGTCTGCTTATTCAAAGAAAAGGGAAAGAAAGTTCCATCATCATTCTGCTTAAAGAACTTGCATTGTAATAGACACACACATACACCCTCTCAGTCGTATGTAGAGTAATTTGGGTGCAGCTGAATTTCCCCTCATTCACTCACTCTCTTTTCCCTCCCTCTCTCTCTAGTATGGGCTCTGTAGTATGGGCAGGGAAAGGTATGCGTACGGGGAAAGGATGGAGAGGGAGGGGAAGGATGCTATTTATATTTATGAGACTGTTTTATTCTCTTGACTCTGAGGCACCATTACAAGCAGGGAAAATGGTTTCAAAATAAGCTGGGCGAATTGTACACTGGGCTTTCACTGGGGAAAAAAAGAGGAAAGTACATGGGAGAAAAGTTTGCCTTGGTCTTATTCCAAATTCCTTGAGCATCTCTCTCCCCCTCTCCTCCATTTTTGTTGTGTATGCGTGAGGGAGGGAGGGAGAGAGAAAGTGTGTGTAGACAAGGAGAGAGAAAACTCCACACACACTCACATGAGATGAGGTTTTCACTCTGTACAGAGAGACACAGTGGCTGTGTATGGAAGGGGAGTCGTTGGATTTCATTGAGACTCTCAGTGTAGCCATTAGTGTGCGTGTGTGTATGTGTGTTTAGGAGTGTGTAAGTCTTGTATAATTCCTTGTCACTCCTTTTGTGTGTAAATGCGTACACATGTACTTTCTCCCTTCCACTGACTTTCTCTTCCTTTGGCTCTTGTCTCTTTAACAGAGGAGGAACAGAGGGGAACTTGCGTGGATTTTTACTTTGATGGGCCATTGCGCATTTTTTCCAGACTTTCCACAACTCCTCTTTCCAACTTCCGTTGGCAAAAGAGAACGCTACGTTTTATATGCCAAATAGATACTCATGATACGCAGAGAGAGAGAGAGAGAGAGAGAGAGAGAGAGAGTAAAGGCTAAATGTTTTTCTCTGACTCTTCTCTGACTCACCCACTTTTTGCTTACTTCTTCTCTCTCTCTTTCTCTCTGGCAAGGGTTTGAGGAGAAAGCATGTGGCCTCAATTTGAGATATTTGTTCCACTTCCATCAATCCAGCTAGAAAAAGGCTCTCAAGAATTTTCCCCCAAAAATGTGAGTGTAAATTTCAAAATTGACACAAGCCAAAAAAGAAGGGGAGGAGATCAGGAAATTGTGAATGGATTCCTTTGAGTCTATTTTTAGTGATTCAATTTTTTAGAGAAAGTGGACGTTGTGTACTGTGTCTGGGGGTACACAATGTAGTTGAGCTTGGAGGAGAAAGATTGAAAATGTAGTTTGATTCAAGTTAAATTTGACTATCTTTTATCCTGATATCCGTACATTTTCGGGTGTGTGTTCTTTCACACAATAGCCATTGTCCCTTGTTGTGTACGAGATGGGATGTTTTCGGAGTGAAGTGGACAGGTTTTTTCTATTTGTGTCGTTGAACCGTTGGGGTACACATGTGGCGAAAAATCAATTGATCCAAGTGGACATAATCCTGGAGAAGGAGAAGGAGGAATGGGAGAAGAGGAGAATAAAATATAAACATTGACACAAGGACAAGCAGGTAGTCAACACAATTGAAGTTCATCTTCCTCCACATCCTCTGTTATAGCCGGACGATGCATGCATGGCCAGACTGCACTGGGTTTACTCACATAGAAAATAATGTATTGTGTCCATCTAGTCTAGCATTCTCCGTCTCATCCTCTCCTCTTCCTCTTTCGTCTCGTCTCTCTCGTCTCAAAAAACTCCCATATCACATAACAATGGCAAGACTCCCGCGTTGGATCACGAAAAAGAGAGGATACCCGGATGAAACTTGCTTTCCATTCATTCTGGTTCTAGCCAGTGAGCTTGGGCTCCTTTCACACTCTCTCAGTAAAAAGGAAAACTTGTCTATGACCGCAGAGGCAGAGAGAGAAAAGGAGTGAGTGTGTTTCACCAACTTTTTCCCTCTAAGCTCCACATCCGCATCTTCATTGCCGATCTACGATGAGATTCCCTTCCAAAGCGCTTGACTTTTCTCTTCTTCTTCTCTCTCTCTCTCAAAGAGAATGTTCTGGCGATTTGACTTTTTCTCTCTCTAGTAGCAGATGCGGCTTCCTTTCTTGGAGGCAATACCCCAAGTCTCATCATCCTTCTATGAAGAAAAATGCTTTTTTTGCTCCATAATTTCAACCAGCAACTCGGACTTTCTCTTTTCCCTTCCTCTCCGTTCATTCACGAGTTTGGCTGAGGCTGAACCCCATTTTACATGATTACACTGTACGTTTGTGTGTGTGTGTGTGCTCGTGCCCGGATGGACACAACCCACTGCACTTTACTTTCTCTCTTTGTATGTATTCTAGTTCTTCTCGGACTTTCCCTAGAACATTCATATTTGTATTTGGCCCCTCCACACACACAAACATACCTACACACACTCACACAAACACACATGGCCACAGAACATGCAGTTCCGTCCGTTGCGCTCTAGGATTTTTTATTCCACATTCCAATTCCTGCCTCTCCTCCTCTCTCGATCTTCTCCCTTCCCTCCGCACCACTAAACTTTTCCCTGTCCACTTCTTCGCCATTTCCGGGTCTTGTGACAGCCCATTCTGCCTCCACACATACACACAGCAGAGGAGTAAAGAGAGGGAATACACGAAATTCGGGTAACTTCATAAGCCTTCCCCTTCACTCTAATTTATACACACACACGCGCGCTCACAGAAATAGTTGAGAGTCAAGGACTTGAAATTTATATGTAGCCCCCCGTTGGACGAAGAGAGAGAGAGGAAGGAAATCAACTTGCGAAATTTATATTTGGGCAGGAGGATGACGTGAACTTTTGATTCATTGAACAACTTCTCTTCTCCTCCCATTTTATTCTCTCTAATCAGAGTAAAAATGAAGGCCATCTAATTATAACCCACCGAAAAGACACTGCTGTCTCTCTGCTGTTATGTGCGACTCCTCAAACCCATTTTGGTTTAATTGTTCACTTTATGCTGGAATTTTTGATGAAATCAAAGTTACATCTAAATACAGGATTATGAGGCAGTATTTTGCACACACACATTCAGTGAAACCAGGGACAGTCGCCTCACCCTCCATTATTTATTTTATTGGTTATGGCAATAACAGCTTCGATCGTCTGGATGATCCTTTTTTATAGAAATTGTAGCATTTAAAAGAAATATAAAATGTAGTTGGTGAAAGTGGAGGGAACACATGTTTTTGGTAAATTGTGAAAGTGGGTCATTGACATGTAGGATTCAGACGCAGTGGAAACAAAAGGATGAGGTTCAAAGGAGGGGAGGAGGAATGTTGAAGCTAAATGATTGAGATTGACGAAGGAAATGCGAACGTAAGCAGTCTTTCTCTTTCTCCTCTTCCAACTCCTCCTCTTACTTCTTCATGGTCCTGAATGGAATGAAAATGAAAATAAATTTTTTACGGAACCAAGAGAGGAGAGAAAAAATTTCCCCTCTGCTTTCTCTCCTGTTTTTTTCTCTTCTTCTTCTTCATTTTGTGGAGGAAATGTTGAGACGAGGCGGATGGGGATTTCAACAATACATGAATACATATTATGATCCAAACTGGGCTTTTGAGTTGGGAGAAGAGATGAAGAACAAGTTGAACAAGTTGACAAGACAAGAGAATACTCCTTCTTCGCTATTTTTTCCCTGGGCTATATATTCTCCTCAGCGAGGAAAGGGAAAGTAGAGGAGAAAAGAGGAAAAGCAGGAATAAAGAGAGAGAGAGAGAGAGAGAGAAATAAAATGTAATAAATACATTTTGGCAAGGAGGAAATAAAAATAAAAATGGCTTAGAATAGCGAAAGATGTCTGAGGGCAAATGTAGGGGAGATAATGTAAAAAATACACACTGTTGCCGTAATCACACACGCCACATCCACAAAGCATAATCGTCACAAAAAGAAAGTTTCAATTCTCTCCTTCCTCATTCTGTCTTTTGTCTGGGGGAAAGTAAAAGTAAGGCTTCAAAGGTCTCACATGTTTTTAAAAAAAGTAGGAAACCAAAACGGTGAAAGTGAAAACAGTTTAATTACATGGAGAAGATTTAAAAATTCAATTAAACAAAAATTTTAATAATTTATTTTTGTTTGCTTACCTGATTTTGACTAGACTTAAAAATGAATTTCAATATTCTTGTCAATTTTTTTAAAGACATGCAAATTGTTATAGAAAAATTTCCATTAATTGAAAGACGATATGTAACAAATATCTAACGACACAGATTGAGCTGACTGTGGTTAAGTAAGAAACTTTAACTGAACAAAAATCTGGCTTTGAGTCTGGGGTGGGTTTATTTCATTTTTATATGGCTATTTAATTGTCATTGAGAGAGAGAGAGTTTTGGGATGGGAAGTGAACCGGGGCCGTCACAACTCACTTTTTCCTTTCTCCATGATGAATCCACATCGACTCTGATCCTTTGTCAGAAGATCCGGATCCTATGCTGGTATAAATAATTGATCCCTCACGTCTCATCCCAGTCAAGGGATCTCTCTCTGGGTGGATCTCAACCCATTTCCCATGTCTTCCCTACTAAACCTCTCCCCTCGTACATCTTTCCACCATCACACACACACAACGCACATTCCCAAACATCCTATGTACACGATTGTGTAGGCGGGCAGAGAGAAAATCCAGGCAAACACTATCGAATCCTTTCTCTTCTACTTTCACCTTTAGTTTCACTCCACCATTCTCCTTAAATATATTCGTTGAAACATTCGCTATTTTGTATAATTATTTCCAACCGAAAAATTGCACACTTCATGCTTTGTGAAAGTTTCATGAGGTCAACACACAATTTTACGAACCTTCAGAAAAAATCAAGAAGAAATATTAAAATGAAAAAGGCGAGTAAAAAATGAAGCGACAAATTGCCTCACTTTGGTGCAAAAAAACTTTGGTGAAAGTTCGAAAAGAACGCCAGAATAAAGAATGAAGGGACTGAAACCGAAGATTAATAGGAAGGCTTCTTGTAGATCCTCTCTTTAGTATTTTCTCTATATTCATTTCCATCCTCTTTTTCTCTCTCTCTCTGCTTTTTCTAACTGTACAAGAGTCACTTATCTTTTCTCCTAATGAATTTCCTCTTGAAAAAACAATGCTGTAAACAAATGCGAATCATTTTCCGGGTTCAAAATTTCCCATCCCTTATTCTCGATACTCTAAGGAAAATCAAGAGCACTAGAAATTAATATTAGCAAAAAAAATTGAAGTTGAAATTGTAATCACTGACTTGTTATTTCTGGGAAAAAATTAATGAGTAAACGAGGGAATTATTGGAAATATTTAATTTGACTCTACAAAAACTTGTTAATTGAAGTCTCGTTCAAGTTTAGTTCTCGGATATCTCAAACTCCTTAAAAGGGGGGGGAAAAACACAACACAAAAAACGAGAGTAGAGTAGAGAAGGAGGAATAAATCTGGATTTTTTCTCTTCCAAGAGTACAAAAATAATAAAAAATGGAGAAAGACTCTCTTCTCCCACTGTAGGTACAGTTTAAATAAGAGCCTTACGGCTTTCCGGTTAAAGTGGTTCAAGTCACAACAGCTTATAAATAGAAAAAAGAAGGAAGAGGAGGAGAAAGGAAAAAGAGAGGGAAAATGTAGGAGAGTTGTAATACTAGAACAATATATAGGAAGGGAGGAGAAAGTAAAGTGAAGACTTCACATATAACACATCCACATGTTATTATTTTCTATTTCCCTCCGTTTTGTTCGTTGAGGAGAAGAATCAAGAGGAGGAAGAAGAGGAGGAGGAGGAAGAAAAGAAAAAAAATGGTGGTGCGGTAGACATAAGCAAATGTTGAGAGTAGTAGTAGTGGAAAGAGGAGGAGAAAGTAGTTGTAGTAGTATGAGGAGAATGAGGGAAACCATATAAAATAAATAAAGTAAATATAAGGGAGAAAGTCAAGAGCTCTGGCTGGGCTGCTCCTCCTTTGCTCTTGTTCTTGAGGAAGAGAAAGGAGAGGAGGAGGAGGTGAAGGGAGGGAGAAAGAAGACGTAGTTGTAGGTATATTTATGTGAGCCTCATTTTCTTGGCTCGTTCCTCTTCCCCTTGTTCAGTTTTCGGCTACGAGGGTCTTGTACACAATTCCCGACTCTAATTGCTCCCTCTTCAACCTAATAGAAGCCATAAATTGTGTCAAAATCAACTTGGGCTTTTCTAGGTCCACTGTATCTCTTCTTCTTCCTCATCCAAGGAAAAACTCCCTTCATCCACACACACACTGTACCCTAATACATATATGTTCACATTTTGTATACAAGTACAGCTCTGCACACAACAACAACACACACACACACCAGGCTTCAGGCTTGGCATGAGCGTCTTGTTTTTTCCCTCCCTTTAATTACAACACACACACACTCTCCTCATGTATGTGCTTATATGTGGATGTATATATGAATAAAATAATTCTCAGCTCTTAACTTATCCACTAGAAAAGCCGGAGAATGTAAGCCACACACTATCAAACCGGGCTGTACAGTATGTACAAATATGGAGAGCGGGTTAGACTCCATGACGGCGTTGAATTGTCTGACTGAAAAATTCATGGCGCACTCACTCCCTCCTCCTTCTCTGTTTATGTATGTACATCTATATATGTAGAATGTGTGTGTGTGCACACATAGCCCATTTTTCCATCCATCTTTATCCTTCGCTCTACATTTTATACGATGAGGGAGAAAAGCCTCCAGCCTAAATGAACTTGTGTGACGGGGAAGATTAACTAGGAATTTTCACATAATAAATCCCAAATTTTATACAATTACTCTCTCCCTCTCCTTCTTTCTCTCTCTTCCCACTATGAATTGTGGGTACACACACACACGTATACACGTACATGATGCCCAAATTACAGAATGATGTGGGCTATATGGTTACAAAAGTCAGACTCAAATTCCTTGTGAGATGGGAAGAGACTCACCCTTGCGCCCAATTTTTCCCTTAGCCTTCTTCTTCTTCTTCTCCTCCTCCTGGCCCAAGCCCTGCCCGGACTCATAAATTAAAAAGAAGAAATACAATTTATGCAGAGAATAAATTGTGCGTGTAGTTTTGAGAGTGTGTGGGTTTGTCGGGGAGGGAGGAAAGAGAGGACTCCGGAGGGAAATGTAAATAAAAGGAGGTTAAGTCCAATTAAGCTCCGCACATAAATTTTGCCCGCAGGGTTTTTTCCACAGAAAACAACTCGAGGAAAAGTGGAGGATAAAGAGAGGGAGGGAGAAAGTAGGAGGGGGAGAATGTCAACAGTTGAAATTTTGAGAAGTCAAGTGAAAGGACAAGAATTGGAGAGAGGATTTTCCTCTGATCAATGAAAATGGATGAAGAGGAGGGGGGAATGTAGCATGCAGAGGCGTAGGAGGAGAAGGAAAAGATGGCATGGGGAAAGTCACGTAAACCTCATTTAGCTATCAAGTTTGAATATTGAGTTTAGATTATGAATTCATGTCAGAGAGGATGAGGGCTGGGATGGCATGGTGGCCATCATGGAGAATGTCAGAGGTGAGCTGGCCGACTGGGTTTCGTTCATTCGTTGGAAAGCTTCCTCATTTTTTCCCGGGAATTTTTCTCCACGTCATAATCTATGCCGGGAGGAAGGGAGAGAGGGAGGGAGGAGGAGGTCAAGGACTTTCTATGATGACACAGCCCTCTTGTCCCCCTCCCTCCGCGTGTGTGTGTGTGGAAGTATGGGCAGAATTTTTTCTGATTCCAAATCTTCAAATATATTCTCATGGAACTGGAATCCTTCTGAATTTCTGCTGGAGAAAGCAAGAGGGGTGAAAATAGTTTTTTGTGGGCACTTCCGGTATATTCTCGAAAGCACAGCGGGATTGAGTTGGATCTTTAGGCCAAAGGGGAAAATGGGAATGGAGGCCAGAGGGTCCTTAAAAAATTTGAGAAAATAAGAATATGTGTGTGTATAAATATAAATTGGGTTTGAATAAAGTGAATCAAAATTTCTAGCAATTTTTTCATAAAATATACTACAAGGGGAAAGTACACTACGCTACATTGGAGGGGGACAGCGGAAAAATGCCAAGGGAGAAAGACCGGATAGCATGGACAGAGGAATATGGACACACACGCATGACTGACGAATCAAAAGAGAGGATGAGAAGGAGGAGGAATCGGATAAACTGGAATGTATAAATGTGCATGGAGATGATGACTTCCTCCGACGAAAAGAAGAAGAGGAGGAGGATGGCCATTTGGATTTTCTCATCAAGCAGAATGAGCAGCCGGAAATTTAATAACAATATGAAAGAGAGAGCGAGAGAAAGTGGGGGGTGGTTGTTGTATTCTCTCTCTCTCATCTTTTTCTGACTTTCTCCCTTGTAAATCTTCCTCTACTCTTTTCCATCTTGACGCTTCTCTCTTGGAGAAAGTGGAGGGAGAGGGGAGAAAGGGAAAATATTTTGTTGAACAAGTCAAGACTGATTCGAGTCAAGGCATGAGCTGTGCCAAGTCAAAAGACAAGCCAAGGGAAAAGAGAAAGTATCTTCTTCCTTCTCTTTTCTTTAGCACTAACCCACAGCACCGTGTGGCCTTAAGTACCAAATGATTCTTCAGCTCCGTCTCAACTTTTGACTGGAGTGTGTGTGCATGTGTGTGTCAGACCGTATGTTCCAATCTAAAAAAATTTATCTCTCTCCTCCTCCTCTTTTCTCTTGCTTAGATGAAATTGTACCATCTACAGTCGAAAATACAATGATAGTGGAAAGAAAGTGGGTAGATGAAATAGTTAACTATTTACGCCCACCTTTTTTAAGTACAAAAATTTTGAAGACATTATATTAAAATGCATTAAATACAAACTTGAGTCATAGTAGATTAGAGGAGAAATTCTAATCAATGATCACCAAATATTTGTTGGGATGAGATGCCTATCCATTTAGATTTTGAGTCATGTTAATTAAATTAATAGGGAATGCCCTCAATGATTTATTGTGAAATCTATCTAGGATGGAAGTCCTCCCATTGTCTATATATTATGTATATGGAAAGGAGAGAATGACGGAAAGGAAAGTACGCAGAAAGAAAGAGGAGAAAGTCGAGAAGGAAAGGAGGAGGAGGGCTGGAGGCTACACATTTAGAACTGGACTTTTCAAGTCTTGATCTGATAAGGACTGAAATAAACGGGAGGAGGAGGAGAGAAGCTGTGTGTGTGTACATCTGCCTATTGACTCGACTCCCACGACCACTAAGAGTACAACTAGAAGGATGTTCAATCGTGATTGATGGTGGAGGAAGATAGACAGAGTTAGCTACAGGCTGCGTCTCTCTCTCCCTCCCTTTCTCTTCCCGTCCTTAGAGACTTTTCTCTTTTCCCAAGTATCATTCATTGTCATTAGTCTTGCCTCGACTCCAGCCTCAGACTCCAAGAGAAAAGAGATTCGAGTCCACATTTTCTCCATCATCCGATCCATCTCTCCTCCTTCCCTCCACAAAATATCCCTCAAAAAATACAGGAGATGTGTCCACGTGGTATCCGCATTAAATCATTTCTACCTCTTCTCCTCCTCCTCCTCACATTTTTATACGCATCCTCAAAGTGTAAAAGTTGTGTAAAAACGGAAAAGAAGTTATTTAAATTACAATTTTTCATGGAGAAAATTTCATGTTGACAAATAAAATTTGAAATCCCCGCCGCCAGGCAGTCCTTTTCCAAGTGTATGCGAGAGTGAAAGAAGAAAGGAGGACATTAAGGCATGTGGAAAGAAATTTTGTCCATTTGTGAACCAGTCATGTCAATCTTTATCAGATTTTATTCAACATCCACTTTCTTTACAAGTCCTTTCACCTTCTCTTTCCCTACATTTCTCTCTCTCTCTCTCCCTTTCACACACATCCTTACATTTTCTATCCATTTTGTTTGAGAGGTGTGAATTGATGTGGTCACATCACAAAACCCACTTCTCTCTCACAACTTGTCCAGCTACCCTACAAAAGTTTTGGAATTATTTTAACATCTCTAAATTTTGTCCACTGTTCAAATTCCCTCATGTTCCACTGTCTTGACGACCCGTCACAATTCCTACTATAAATTGTGTGTGTGTGTGTAAGTACAAGTACAGTGGAGAGACTCTGTAGAATGTATTTATACACATACACATGTTGAACAAATACAAATGGATGAAAGTTTTTCTGGTGAACTCTCCCTGGACACCTTTCCTCCTTACTTTTTCCAATTTTTTTAAAAAAACTAGCCCAAATAAAACGAGTTTTGGTCAGTCCTTTGCAAATGAGGAAACTTCTCCACCATCTTTATATCCTTTCACCCATTTCGACTGACCACAAATATTTATCATTTTTTATTCCCTCCCATTCCAAACTGAGTGGATTTCCATTGTAAACCCACCAACATTAATGTAGATTCCATCCCGGATAACTCGAAACCTTTTTGTGACCAAAGTACACACTCACTATTTTTTTTACATAAATGGAGTGCACAATATCATTTCCTTCATCCCATTTTGATTCTATTGCTCCACACACACACGCACATTATTTGAACACTTTCTTCCAGTTACTCCAGTTAGGGTTAGCCAAGACGATAACACATTCTCAAAAAGTCTGTCATGTTCGGTCAACATTCTTACCCAAAAAAGTTTGTGGCTCTCTCTCCCTCAATCTAGAGTTGGTGGATAAAAAGGAACTCACAATGTTCCATCCTATATATTTGTATTTACTTTTTTTTGGGGGGTGACTTTCCTTGGCGGTTATTTAACGATTTAAAAAAAGTACACCTCCCATCTCGACCATCCTTCTCCTTCTCCTCTTCCTCTTTTTCGTTTTCTTCGAAGGATGAAAGGATGGCTGTAAATGCAATGCGGGTTTGGAAATTTGTGGTGGTGGTGGAGAGGGAAAGGAGAAAGAGAGAGGGAGAAAGTTTTTGTGTGAGGGACTCTCTCTCTGTCTCCTCACAAAATAGAAAATGAAGTTGTGGCTGGAAAAAGAGAGAGAAACGAAAGAGAGGTCGGTCGACAGCCCAAGCTGTACATTCATTCCATGAACTTGTTCGAGAGAGAGAGAGAGAAAGAGGGAAAAAAAACTTCTTACTTCCCTTTTTGCCCCCTCCTTTCGTCTTTCTACTCGTCCTCCCCCACCTGCATACGGAGTGTTGGAGAAAGCGGGAGGGAGCGGCGGCTCCACGCCGCCATAAAATCCCAACACGAATTCATTACTATTTCAACCACGACTTGAGGTTTCTTGTCGTCAAGCTTGTACTGCCAAGTCTCAACATTAATTTGTTCTCTTTTCCCTCTCCACCCTTTACTCTCTCTTCTCTTCTTTATACTCCAACCTCTCTCTCCCTGCCTGCATCCAGTTTCTTGTCTCTAAGCAGTACTAGCAACAGGAAAAAAGTAACAGCCTGTGCCAACAGAAGTTTACACAGGATTCTAAAAAAATTCCAAGAAATTTGTACCCTAAAAAAAAGAAGGAGGAGAGAAAAAAAAGTACATTTCTTTTTTCTCTTTCTGACAGGACATGGTGGAGTTATTAAAGGAGGTTTCTTGAAATTTGTCAAAAGAAAGGGAGACAACGAGGGTCCTACATATGAGTTCAAAATGAAGAGGATATTTGGTTTAATAAAACTCCCGAGGGTTTTAATTCGTCCTAAATACGCCATGACACTCTAGTCTTCTTTAAAGACGAGAAGCAGATGGAGCTGGAGGAATTTTGCCAATTTTTCCTAAACTTGCTTTCTCTTTCCATGTTTGTGTGTTTGTAGGGCCTTTCGCATCAAGACTTGGTCATGAGGTCGCTCTTGACCAACATACAATGCTCACTTTCTCCAGCTCTAAGAGTAGGAGCAAGATGTGTCTAATTTACTGGGGTCCATTGTCTAGGAAAGTGTGTGTGTGTACGTCAGGATGTGTTTTCTCATGAATTTTTAAACTATGCTGGACTCTAGACATTCCAGTAGGGTGTCCGTGATGGTGGCCACACTATAAAACTGGAACAAATTCCTTGCCCTTCTCGACTGCAAGATTAGACGAGGAGGAAGAGGGGGAAGAAGGAGAAAGAAAATCGAACCTAGACTTGTCATGCTGGGACATGAAGTTTAGCCCAGGAAATTTGTGGAGAAAGCAAGGAAACGACAGTACATTAAAAATTCTGAATTACTTCACCTCGTAAATCCGTCTCTCAATGGAAAACACAATTTTTTATAACCTCAATTCCTGTCTTACCTTTCTCTCCACTTTCTCTTCCTTACATCTTCTTTAGAGGTGAAGGGAAAGTGGGTAAAGAGAATAAAATGAGAAAACAATTCGTCCATACATGTACACTCTGGCCATTTACTCCCCATAAAATTTACTTATAAATAGAGTCACCATGCATACACGACAGTCTTCCTCCTCCTCCTCTCTTTCTTATCTACAGAGTGGAGGAAGAATAGACAACTCGGAACCTTTCTCCAAAACCGAATTGGAAATGGAGATTGAAAATAAGAGAAAAGGAATCACATTAGATATTCTCTCTCACTCTCTATCTCTCTACTCCTATGTGTGTGTGTGTCTATTTTCACAGAGGCTACTACTGGTTACCCGGTACCCACTCCTTTCTCCTCTCTCGTCCACACTCTCTCAACTAGTTTCCTTCTATTATGCACTCTGAAAGTGGATTGAGGAGAAGGGAGAGAATCTCCATGCATTTTTTATGATGATACTCCTCTCACCGATTTGACACTGTTGCTCTACTATTTCACAAATTTCTCTTAACTCCATTCTACCTCCTTCTCCTCTTCAACACTCTCCATTGTTTTGTTCCACGAGGAGGATGAAAGTCACCTTTCCATCCTCCTCCACTGAATTTTACATGTAGATTAAACTTGGATTGTCTCAGGGAGAAAATGGGAGAGAAAATTGGGATTTTCTTTCTCTCTGTATCTCTCCCTCCACACACAAACAACATCCAAAATCTTCCTTGCATGAAAAGAAAAATTGTCAACACACACACACATACACCGTTTATACATGTATTGAAGAATACAAGGGATAATTCTGAAAGCTCTAAACCACACGAAAATAGAGAAAAGTTGTGGTGAATTTTCCTCCCAAAACTCTTGTCTAGTCTAGTCATGCCATCATTCCAAAAAGGCTTTAGTCAGAGAAATTATTAGCCAGGTCTTTTTTGAGACTAGTAAAACTCAAGATTACTCACAGACACGCCATCCACACAGCTAATGAAAAAAGGTGGGGATTGATGAGAGCTTCGTTTGATTAATGAGCGGGTGCGTGCATGTGTGTGTGTGTGTGGGGATTGATTGTCAATAGTCTGATTGAAGGGAATCAAATTGTGGTATCACGACACCCCGACTGATTATAATTGTGTTGAACACTGTGCCACACACACAGAGTGTGTGTGTGTGTGGTGGAGGTAGGGAGAAAGGAGAGACACGGGTTTTGAGACATAAAGGGAAGCCACATGTCATACATGCTCCTACTTGGCACACACACCCCCTCCATCTCTTTCTCCGGAGTCATCCAATTTTTTCTCGTTGTTGTATTGTATCGATGGTTGTAGTCACTCTCTCTCTCTTCAGTCGACTCCGGTGTGTCTGAGTTGGTGGTTCACAATAGTGAAGTCGTTCTTTCCCTTCACCCCTTTTCTTCATCTCCCTCGGAACATGCATAATAGATTATATGGACTGAAATATATTTTACAATGTTCAGCATACTCGGATCACAGTTTGAGTGAATGTGTATGTAGAGAGAGAGGGAGTGTGTGTGTGGAGGATACACGACTCCAAATTTATTCCCATGTCAGTTTATTCAATTTTTCCCATTCAATATTTATTATGTTTCATTGGCTGAGTGCGTATTTCAATTTCACTCCACATTTTCCCATCGATAACTCAGCTGAGAGGAGGAGGGCGATTTTCTATTTTCTTTCCTCCTCCTCCTTCTCGGTTTGTATGAAATGGGAGACATGCAACCGCATCTTCGTCTTCATCATTTTTATATGACGGTAGGAGGAGGAGGGGGAGGAAGAGGGTGGCGTCAAAATTATTCAAGGATCAGCACACTCTACTCCAACTTTCACTGTGACTTGTCTCACCATGTAATCACAACACACAAAAAGTCAGTCCGGAGAAATTGAACTCCAACTTTGGATTCTAATACTGAGTAATGTGAACATACATACAATAGTATGTAAATGGAAAAAGGAATGGAAAGCTTTTACTTTCTTTATGTGAGTCCATTATGTAAATCCAAAACAAAGATGCAAAATTTCGATTCCATCATGAACATTGATTCTAAGATATTAGACTAATTTGGACAGGAATATAATTTACTCACCCATGCTTCATTTTTTGACCTCTCACTTGTTTAAAACAAGTGGACAATATTTTTTATTCCTCACACACAGTATGTCATACAGTATTTTTCATCACAACGAAAAGGACTTTCACCATTGTAGTTTAAAGAGAGAAAGAGAGAGAGAGAAAGCCCTGGTGTATGAGAACAGGGCAATCTTGAAGGCTCAAATATTTGCCCAGTCTTTCTTTTACTGTAGGGAGGGGGTAAAAAGATGTACAAAAAATAACATTCTCTCTTTTCCTCCACTTTTTTCAATATCAAGGCCGTAATCGAATTCCTTACTCAGGGAACACACACAAAAGGCAAATATTTTTATCGTATATCCCATGCCCCCCATTTGAGTTGATGTCAGAGCCAATTCTTACAAGAAAAGAGGGACAATGCCCTAGCCACACACACACACACAAATGCATACTGTGTGATGGAATGAAAAATGTATGTATCATTACTTGGGAGTACATAAGAGAAAAGGGGTTTTTTTGGTCTTTAAAACTATGCCAGGATCCGTTTACGCTTCACACTATATTCACTTTCCAAACTGACAGACAGCCTTCACGCAGACACACACATACATACTTTTCCAGCCCCTCTGTGTGTCAGGGGTCATAGGACGAGGAGAAAAGAGAAAGCCAGGACTCGCCTTTTGGCGTCGAGTGTCTCATGTGTCGATATTGATATCATTGTCCTCTCCTCCAGATTCTATCTCTGGATGTGAGTTTGCCCTCCTTCATTTTTTGTGGCGAGGAGCGAAAGAGGAAAGTGCGTTAATATATAGCACAAAGATGAATCAGCATCTCTTGAGAGAATATTGCTCGACCTATTTTCTTTCTCTCCCACTTTACAAGCCACAGTCAAAACTGAAGATCACACACCACATCCCCACACATACATGACACTTGGTCCGGATATTGAATTTGCATGGACCATGAATTATTTCAAATGGGGGAAAGAAAGATTGAGAGACTCGAAGGCGTGAGTCGTGAAGAAAAGCCACAAACTTTCTCCGTCTAGTTCACGGCCTAAAGAGAAAAGTGAAAGTGTGTGTGCAGGGTGTGAGTGGGTGAATGAACGGGATGTTTGAACGGCTGTTCGAATTTTAAAAGAAAAAAAAATGGAAAGATATTAAAGAGGAGGAAAGTCAAGAGTGCCTACTGCCTAGCAGCTAGAAATATCCTCAAGCCAAATATAATGTTTTTGTACACACACACACACTCACACACGTATATGTGTGAAAGGGAATTTTGAGAGGGAAGTGCGGGAGGACTCTGTTTACATGTAAGAAGAGGAAGAGGAGGAGGAGTCTGGCCCACGTCAGACACACTCATTTTTCCCATGAGTGCAAGGAAGAAGAAGAACTGTAGATTTTCCTTATAGACTGTATAATATAAGCCTTTCTTTTACACTTAAACTCTCCCTCTATTTCTCGTCTTCTATCCGGCCCAATTTTCCCATAATCTTCTTTTGGGGGGTTTTGATAATGAGGAGAAATAGCAATCGAAGGAAGTTCCAAAATAATCCATAATCTCATCCTCCCCTCCTTTTTCTATCTGTATGTCAACCGTCTCTCCTTCCCTCTTCCCTTTTTACACACACACACACACAGAATTTTATGAGCTTTACGTTACATCCTCTCTTTCACTGCATGGGTAAAACATTTCGTCTCTCTCTCTGGAAGAAAATCAACTTGCAAAGTTTTCTCTTCCAGTCTCTCTTCTATGAGTTTTACATTGAGGGTACACACGGGAGGGAAGGGAGGAGGGAGTGTGCATTTCATGGACTTAAATTATTCAACAGGGATACATACAGGGGGGAGCAGAGAGAAAAAGAGAGGAAGAAACGGAGAGGGAGAAAGTTGGAGGCTTTTTTATATGCATAAAAATGACACGACGACGAAGACGACTCTCATTCCCTACTCAATAGAAAGACTGTATGGAAAGTCTTGGGATTTTACACCTTCCCTTCCAGTATTCCCATCTCCTCCTCCTCCTCCTCGTCTCTTTTCTTATGATCTTACTTGTCCTCATTCTCCATTCTGTCGAGGAAGTCTTGGAACCCTCGCGTCTCATCCGTTCCTTTACAAAAAAATAATAATATCATTTTTATTCTGCACAATTTTTGTCAAATTTTTGAACACTCTTCGTCATTTAACAAGGAATTTTACTGTCTCACATTTCAATATACAAAAAAAAATTGGTGGTGGAAACATGTAGAGTTGATCATATTATGCTGATATTCGCCATGAATAAAATTCTGAACGTTTTTTTAAAAAAGAATTTGCACATTTTGTCTGTATGAATTCATCAAAAATATTGAACAGTTCGTTTTCTGCAACTCAATTCTTAAAAAAGATGCGATAATTTTTTTTGTAAAAGTTTTTTGGTTTTTGTCTTATTTTTAAAACCAGCAAAACAATTTCTACCTTTTCTGAAAAAAAATGCTGACCAAATAATTAACAAGTAATAAATTTTCTGATCAAAAGAAATAAATTTCTGCACATTTTTCCTCTGCAGTCTTGAGGAAACTTTTTAGAAGGAGAAATATGAAAGATGATGGTTTGTTGTGGGTGAAGGACAACAGCTTCGGGAAAAGACGGTGAAAGTTCCTCGTCTATCTTATTCTTCACCTACTTTCTCTTCTTGTTTATGGAAAATGCAATGTAATCAGGTTGAGTCGGAGCGTCGGAGTAAAGTTCTTTCCCACATACATAGACATGCACACAAACAGGCACAGGCATCACAAAATTTGTTGCATCTCCCTCACATTCCATTTTCTGAGAGAGAGAAGGAAGGGGGAATGGGGAAGACTGCAGAATGCATTAGAATTATAATCGCCGGCAGCTTTTCTTTCTCCTCATAAAATAATGCGCTTGTGTATACAACCGCACGACACACACACTCTCATTCATCAGCATAAACAACACACACACAACTGCACATAAAAGTTCCGGACCTTCTCAAAGAGAAAATTATGTCTGGAAAATTGCACACTCTACTTTCTCTTTCTCTGCCTACAGTTTTTCAGACTTAAAATAAATGGAGGAAATAATCCTTTAAATTCTTGTTCCAAGTATTTGCAAAACTAAAACAGGGTTGACATTTTGTAAATGAAACTTTCTCTCTATCTCATTCACTCTCATTCTGTCTATATTAATTTGGTTCTTAATTCCAGTTAAAAAATGTCTTTTTTTGTGTACAGAAACGACATTAAAATCCAATTTTTCTTTCTGAATACATTTACCTTGATTTGGAAGCTTTTTTATTTTTCCATATTCTTCCTATCCCTCCTCCACGTTCCTGGGTCATTGAGAAATGTTCATATATATAAATTGTGAAGTGCCATCCTTCTCGTTTTTACATCCAACCTTTAAATTAAATAATGGACATTACAGCTAGATGTGAGGTCATATAGGATAGTGAGAGGAAGAGAAAATAGAAAAAGAAATAGGGACAGATGGTGTGTGCCGTTAGAGTCTTAATGGAGGGAACGGGATTTAAGTTCTTTCTCTTCTTCTACCTCTTCTTCACACACTATTCCCGGGACAAAGAATTTCATGGAGAGAGAGAGAGAGAGAGCGTGGAGCATGTGGACTATATTTGAGTGTATTAAGAGTGTAGTTAGTCCACTTTAAATTGAGGAGAGACTGGAGGAGGAGGCGGAGAGGGAAAGCTCGGGATTATTTCATTCGACTTAGTTACGTCGGACAGCATGATTAGAACAATGCATCTGCTGGGGATGGAGAAAGTAAAGAGAGAGAAAGTCAGCTCTTAATTCGATGCAGTTCGTCTTCTTTCCTCTATTGAATCTTCTTTGGGACACACACAGACATGGAAGCCCCATCCACATCCTCTACCCAGACACATACACGGGAAAGAAGGACTTTATGTAGGCTCATCTTAGAGAGACAGTAGCAGCCTGCCTTGGTCTCAGCTTTCCCTGAATCCAATTTAAAGTAAAGCAGAAGAGTCTGTACCCTCTCTCTCCTCCTCTCCTATAATACTTTCCCTCTCTCTGTTTAAAGGGAGGTAAATGCTCATCCCACTTTCTCTCTCTCTTCCTACTCTTTTCTTCCTCTTATCTCGAAACATGTAGTACCTCTTCTTTTGTGTGTGTAGATGCTCTTCTTCGTCATTAAACTCTCCTTTCCCCTCCATCCTCATCTTGGGAGAGAGAGGGACAAAGATAACAGATTTAAATTAATTCCATCTTGATCTTGTACAATCTTTCTTCATACACCCTCTCTATATCTTCTCTCTTTAAATTGTTCAAGATTTCGGCCATCCCTTACATTCCTGTGGAAGTGTGTGTGTGCCCTGGGTTTCATTTCCAAAGATGCTCGTTCTTTGGAAGAAAGAGGAGGAACGCCAAAATTTAGTGGAGAATTAATAATTTCAAATTATGAGAGAGGGAGAGTCGTTAAAAAAATTTTCTGGGAGGTGTTGACAATCTTAATTTTTAATTTTCCCACCGTGTCCCCCAAGTGGAAAGGAAAACAAAAAGATAGCACGAGAGAGAGACAGTGAGGAATGAACATTAAGGGGACTCGGGGAAAGTTGCGTGGGGTCCGGGGAAAGTTGGACTTAATGATAATAACGATTATTGTAATGGAGAGAGAAAACGAGAGAGAGAGGGGAGTGTAGTGTAGAAGGGAAAGTCCGGGGAAAGAGGAAAGTCTTGTTATTTTACAAAGAGAAAGGGAAAGGAGAGAATGAAGAATAGAGAAGAAGAGTGAGAGAGAAAGCTCTAGAGAGAAAGTATAAGTAGGAGAGGAAAAGGCGCACAAGGGACTTCAGTCAGAGAGAAAGGGAAAGGAAAGGAAAGGAGGAGAGAATGGGAGGGGGAGAACGTGTTTTTTACTTTCTCCCCCTCTTCAACCTACATTCTTATTTAACTCTATTGCTACATCATTTATACTCTTGTCTACCCTATAAATGTGGACTCCTTGATAAACTATGACGTACTTCCACACACACACACTCTCACTCACTCTCTTTTTCACTCACAGTTAACATTTCACCGAAATAGGTCTTGCTGATGTAGAGTGGTGTGTGTGTGTGTCTTAGCGCACAGTTTTCACTAATATTTTAACAGGAAATTAATGCTTCATCTGGGAGGGACAAGTAACTCAAGCGTCTATAGAAAGAAGGTTAATTTAATGTCATTCAGTATAATTTCTAAAAAAGTGTTTCTCAAAACTCATGTCGTAAATACAAAATTATTCAACAAAATTTCGTGTAGCCTGAAAGAAAGTCGTCATGTAAAAAAAATTCACACAGACTGAAAACGGCTAAAAATGTTGAAGAAATAAAATTCGATAAGATGGAGAGTGAGGTCAAGTTCCATTTAAGGTTGTCCTGTATTTAATTTTTATAAACTACTTTTGAAATAGCCATTAGCTTTTAGCTTTCATTGAGTTGTTCTCTCCCCAGGTCGAAGATTACACAATATT
This sequence comes from Pygmarrhopalites habei, assembly GCA_009870185.1. Classification (NCBI taxonomy): domain Eukaryota; kingdom Metazoa; phylum Arthropoda; class Collembola; order Symphypleona; family Arrhopalitidae; genus Pygmarrhopalites; species Pygmarrhopalites habei. The sequence continues at coordinate 7,120 of WJFB01000677.1, read as the reverse complement.
TTTTTAAAAAAAGAAACAATTCAAAATTTGAGGATAGGCAGAATGTAGAGGAGAGAAAACCACATTTGTTTGTATAGAGAAAAGAATGATGGTTATCTACTTAAATATATGGCTTCATTCAGGACATGTGTGTGTAGAATGGACAGAATTTAGGACCAGTTCTCTGCTCTGGTCCATGTTGACTCTAAAGATAGAGAGAACGAAGAGGAGGAGGAGGTCAGTTTGAGAGAAAGGAAGAAGTTTGGAAAATGGGAGGAAGGAAAAAGACACAAACACAGAGACTGGTATGCTATGGTAAAGAGGAAGAAAAACCCGAGTGAAGAAAGGCAGTAGAGGGAAAGGAGAGAGAGAGAGAGAGAGAGAGAAAGTTTGGATGAAAAATGCTACGGAGTTTATTGTTTGGCCCGGGATTCGGCGGTTCCTTGTCTCTCTCCCCTTTCTCTCTCTCTTTCTCTCCTCTTTGAATAGATAGCCCGTTCTAATAAATCACTAAAGTGGAGAGAAAGCGAGAGTAGCTGAGCGGAGAGAAGGAGGAAGATGGAATTCCTCACGAATCGTTACATGCATACAAGTCAGGAGAGTGTAGACTCATGTAGCTTAATGACAGTATCTCGTCCGTACACGCACCACATCATCCTTGCCATTATTGCACTACAATAATCTGACTGTCCCTCTCCATAGAAAATACTCTCCCTTTCTTTTTCCAGTGTTTGTGTAGTTTGTGCACTGTGTTGAGACAAAGGACTCCAATTCGCACACAATTCCTCCTTTCAAAATGTGTACATTGTGTGTGTCTATGTATAAATTGGAAAGGCCACTCTTCTCCTCCTCCTTCACTCATGTCTTTCTCAAAAACTACACAGACCTTTTGTTGTTCCTCTTTCTGCTGTGCTAGTACAGTGTAGGTCTTCCCCTCTTACTCCTTCCTTTCTCTTAGTGTATTGATGTTGGTGTTACCACGGGGTTTTGTCAATGCCGTTGGTGTTGTACCCACCTAATGGGGTTCTTTTCTTGGAATATCTTGCATTATGCAGTGAGTTTCTCCCTCCTTCTCCCCATCTCTTCTCTCAGTTTTGTGTCCATTGAGATTATTTCCTCTCTCTCTCTCACTCGCTTTTCTTCTCAGCTTACTCTCCTTTCGACTGAGCTCGAAGTAACGGCGGAAGTCACACTATTAAGAGTTACGAGTTGAACGTTCGACGTCACTCCCACTCTCCCTTTCCCTCCATTTGATCTACATCCTCAATCTGATTTGATACTTGTATATCTAAATAGTAAAAGGAAATTATACAATTCCTCCTGTCACGTTTCATCCAAGTCTCGAGTCTTGTAGTGAAAGTGTGTGTGTTATGTGTAAGTCCTGTTGTTCATTCAAGTTGTGAAGGAACTCACGTTAAATTCCAAGAGTCAGATTTTCATATGAAATTGTAATCGTTCGAAAATGACTTTAGATTGTAGTAAAACATAAAGGGCAGTCATTGACAGGATTAGGTGTGTGTGCAATTCAATGCTAATCTCTTGTTTATGCACATGTATTTTGGTTTGAGCAGAGAAGTTGTGATGTGGGTTCATAGGAGAGAAGAGAATATATTTAGCATACATTAAAAAACACAATTAGTTATTAAAATATGATAAGTATTTGATGGATTTCTTAATTTTATGTAATAGAAATTAGGTGGGGACAGGAATGAGAAAATTAGTCTGAATTTCATTGATTCTCCAATATTTTCCACATCATCAAGTTGATCATTGTGAAAAGGGAAGAAAAAGTGGATAGAGAGACTTTGGATTCAAATTAGATGACATAGTTTTCCCTGCATTGCATCTAATGCATCCATAGAAAGAGAAAAAGGAGGAGACTGACTTGTAATACGAGATACAAATGGAGAATATTTTTTCTGCTGCTGCTGCTCCTACTACTACTGCTGTGTGTTAGTGGTGGTCTCCATATATAGAGAATGGCCATGGGTCTGTCTGGCAGACTATGCGTTGTTAGTATTGGTCTGACTCCAAGGAATTTCCCTGGCGTTCCTCGTCTTCCTTGGATGTAGAATTTATTTTATAGGAGAGCGGCTGCGGCGGACGCTTCACCATTTCTTTCTTCTTCTTTCTTCTCCTCATCTTCCTCCTCCTGTTGTTTTTTTCCCTGGGTTCCCTGGCTGTGTGTGAGCGATGACTTGGTTGATATGTTCGAACAGTAGAGCGAGAAGAGACCCAGAGATCTCTACACAATGTGGGTGGATATGTGTGTATTTGTGTACATACAGTGTGCATATGAGGGAGTACAAAAAGTATAGCTGGAACTGATGGTAGACAGACCAGCACTTTCTCCAATACCTAGCCACACACACACACATTCTAATGTGAAAACTTGTGAAAAGCTGCTAAAGAGAAAGAGCGGAAAAAGTTTTTGTTTACCCTCTTGAAAGTTTTTTTTTTTACATTTTTTCCCTCTTCTTCCTTTTTTCCCTTGTCCCTCCCTCTCTCTCTTCTTTTCCTTTTCTCCTCTTCTTCTTTCTCTTCTTTTCTTCCCTCTGTATTTTGATGGCTGTCTTTACCAATTGCCCATTTTGTCTGTTAGGCTAAGAGAGATCTCTGGAGAGATTTCCTTCGACTTCATTTTTGAATGGGGCAAAAAAATGTGAGAGTGAGTGTGTGTGTGTGTATCCCATTCTATCCTATTGTATTATAGTTATTGTGTTCCAAGACTTTCTCTCTCACTTTGTGTCTACCCCAGGCTACCCATTAACCACTCTCATCTTGCCTCTACGTATGCACACACACACATTCATACACATTCACGATTAGCCAGACAGAAGGGAAAACAGAGTAGACAACATATTCTTCACTCCTTCACTTTCTCTTTTTTCTCTAATATATTTCAGACTTGGATGGACTAGGGCCACATGTACATATCCTTCTTTCTCTTCTTACTATTCTTCCCTCAATTAAAATTAATGATCGAGGATCAATTCTATGAAAGGGTATAAGTGTCATTTTCACATTAAATACTAAAAGCAAAGAGTTTGCATTGCAGTCTCATGCAGTTTTTTTTATATTTGTCCTTGGATTTGACAATCATGAAAAATAAATTAAGGACTTCGTTAGATCAATTCCAAATCGAAAGAAAATTTAATTCAAATTTTCGTTAGTTCGCTAGAAATAATTTATATAATATTTTGAGGGATAATTAAATTCAATCTTAAGAATATTTTGTTATGCCAGAATTGCAATTAAAATCTCGACTATAAGTGTACAGAAAGCAGCTTGTTACTAGAGAATTGAAATAAAAAATTGGAGATTGACGTAAGATCATTTGAAGGAATTTTTATCCTATTATTTTCATGAACGTAGAATTGTAAATTGAATCTGGAAATTCTTTGGTACATTTTTGGAATGACTCAGCTTCCACACTGACACACTTTGCAGGAAGCTGAGACTATGATACGTGATTTATGCAGGATATTCTACCAGGTGTAAAGTATCCTTGTTTGTGTGTAATAGCTTTACAGGAATAAATCCTTTCATCCCTTGTTGTGTGTGTCAATGGATCCACCGTTATTATTTTTTGAAGGCTTCCAAATTTGCCTAATAAAGATGAACGAGATCAGTTCAGGGAGAGGGAGAGAGATTCTTGCTTATCTCACTATCATAAACTGCCTAAAATGACATTTGGGCAGGTGAAGGATTATTTGTTGGAAAAAATCCAAACATTTAGATATACCCAAAGTAGTAAAAGACATTTGAACCCCATGTAATAAAAATCACAGTTTGGCATCCGATTTTTTTGTACTGAGAAAATTTGGAAAGTTGATAAAAAATTTGACACTCATTTCCTTCCTTTCAATCTATAAACTTTATCCTTACCAATTTTGTTTGAGTTTTAAAGCCCACAAAAATTGGGTGTCAGTAATTTGTGAAATTCAACACACACATTGACATTTGAAATTCCCAATGTTTCTCAATAAAATCTCTTCGAAATGTCACTCTCTTTTCTACATTGGATTCATATTTTTCTTTAAAAAAATACAGCCATCAAATAAAGGATTATAAAAAATCCATAGACAATAAAAAAATTTTATTTTATTATTTCCTTCGGAATTTGAATTTTCCAGTGTCAAGATATATCCAGCTTCTCACCCTTATATCCTCTTATGATTTTATCCTAGACAAATGACGTCCTGATAAACGTCTTGTTAAAATGAACTTTATCCGATGGAGACAATTATGTTGTACAAAAAAATATTTTCCTTTCCTTTTTATCCCCACAAAGCCACATTTTTATTTCCGAAGCATGAATTGGGAAAGGGAAAAAAGGTAAGATTGTTAGAGAAAAAAATGTAGGACAAGCACACCCTTAGGACACGCAAACAAAGCTAATTTGGTACAGTGAATTTTTTTTGTCCCTATTGAACCCACCCACCTTCTGATATTTGACTCCGTGTCCTCATGCACGAGAATGCATTCCCATTAGTGTTTTGTCCGTCTCATTTGTAGTGGGTGTAAGAGAAAGCCGAATGGAAGAAACATGTCGATATTGTACACCTAAATTTACGCTAAAATTGCAATTCGCAAAGTTTTTCTTTTTTTAAGTCATTTTGAAAAAACTATTCAATAAAAATAGACTTTTTCCACTTTTCTTGAGTCCTGATGAAAAGTAGAAAAATGATTTGACTGTTTGCAAATGAGAGACATGAAATATTGCCTTGGAATTCTGTCAAGTTTTCTCTTTTTCTAGTCAAATCAAATCATCATTATACTTTTCATTTGAACGTGGAGAATATTTTAAACAATTTTTTAGAATTTCTATTCTTAGTTGCAAAGCAATTTTTATTGAAAGAGAGAATTTAAAATTTTCCATTTTGGTCACAACATAATGATCTCACTTCTCTTCCGGTATTTTCAACTTTGAACTTTCCTTCTTCTCGTTTCTGGGCATTAAAGGTTGATTAGAAAAAGCCCAGCTTTTTTTTACTCTTCTAAAGAAAAACAGAGAGAGAGATTGCGATGAGTAGTCAAGGATGGTCTCGAGGTAAATGACTCGAAATTTTTTTCACAATCTCTCTCTTTCTCTGTGCGAGAAGTACACGTGCCTGGTAACCCCTTTGAGTTTTTGTATAACAGGCCTTTCCTTCACACCATGGCATGCTATTCCCGTCACAAATTCCATATGAACACACTCTCTTTTTCTCCTTCTCCGCAAAAAATTCCAAATCAAATGAAAATTGAGTTTTTCTCCTTCCTGCCCTCTCAAAAGAGTAAAAGGGGAAAACTTGACAAGTCTCTCCTTTCTCCGTTGTTTGCAGAGAAGGCACAGCTTGAGACTAAAAGTTTGAAATTGAGCATCCGAAGGAAAGAAGGAGGGAGGGTGGGATGTGTGTGTGTGGATCACAAATCGCAAGGCAGTCTCGACCCTCCGCATGATGAAATGAAATGAGGATTTTCATGCTCATGCCACGCTGTAATTTACAGAGGAGGAGGAGGGAATATGGAAGAGAGGATGAAGGCAGCATGGAAAGAAAGGATTAGAGAGAGAGACAGAGAGAGAGAAAGCAATATGTACAAACTTTTTCCAAAGCGAAGCTTACCTTGTATAGAAAGAGAAAGATCCAGAGAGAAAGTAAGAAGGACGCTTCATATACAAACAGGGCTCATTTTTGAGGACAGCTCTGGACGTATGATGGGCCTTGTAGGAGGAGGAGAAGAAGGAAGAAAAGGGGAAATGTTAGCCAGTTGAAAGAATAAAAAGAAAGTGGTTCTTGGATTTTATTTTATTTTGCTTAAATTATTAAATGAAGTATAGTTCTTTCTCTCTCTCTCTCTTTCTCCGGATTTCGGGTTCTGCAGTAATTTAAAAAAATTTTTCTTCTGCTCCCTGGCAGTGGAAGTTATTTAGACTTTTTCTTCTTTTGCTCCTGCTGCTGAAGGTAGATTTAGCGGCCGCCTCTAGATTATGCTGATGGCGAAGGCAGGGAAGGGAAAGAATGGAGCGAATTGGCATGAGGACAAAATTGACGGTGCAATGGAGTTGAAAGTGGGGAAGAGGAGGACAGAGAAAGAGAGACGGAGAGAGAGAGAAATATAAAAAGGGAATATATATATATCGTAAAAAAATTGGAGAGTCAGACTTTCGTGTCATTTCATTGAGACTGTGACATGTTGTGAAAGTTTGTGTGTGTGTGGGTGTGGGTCTGTGTGTTGCGTCGAGTCAAGTTGCTACATTTTCTCCTCACCACATCATCCTATACGATGCCATATCATCGTCTTTCCCTACTTGACACAATCCAGGAGAGAAAGAGAGGGAAGCGAAAGGCTGGTTGAGTACTCAAAGTTTGTTGTCTTTGAGAGTGAGAGGGAAGGTAAGGGAGGAGAGAGAAAGCGTGAGAGAGGGACAGAGTGAGAGAAAGAGAAAGGGGAAAAATATATGGGGAAAGACTGTCTTTAAATTGAGCAGTGTGACCGAGTCACCAACTCCAACTTTAGTTTTTAAAGCACACACACACACAACCAGGGACACACTCTCCTCTGCCATATTCAGACGGAGTCAAGTAGCTGAAGCTTTTCTGTGAGAGGAGAGAAAGCATAGAGAAAGGCAGAGGGAGAAGAGGGAGATAAAAATTTCCAAAGTTTTTAACTCACTTCTTTTTTATCTCATGCTCTGGTGACGGGGAGGAGGACATTGCCCCCGCATTCCCTCCGCAAACTCTCTCTCCCTCCTTTCTCTCTCTCCCGCTCCCGCTCTCGCTCACACACATACCCACACCCAGAACACACAGTCCTAGAAATGTTTCCTCCTTGGCGTAGCCCACATTTTTGGGTTTGAGCAGGAGCGTCCGCCACTCGGGATTCTAAATCCCGGACTTTCTCCCAACCACCAGCACCAACCTTTTCCCTTCTTCTTACATTCATATACCGACAAACACACACACCAACACATGGATGGAGGATCAAAGATAAAATAAAATTTGGAATTTTGGTATATCTCGCCGCCTAGTTTCGAATGAACTCTTTTAAGATTGAGTCTAAATTGTCCATAAAGTTCTTTCGAGGGAATCAAAGTTTGATGATCTTTTTCAACAGAAATTAAAATTTCACTCGGGGGGGGGGGGGGGGGGGGTGT
>WJFB01000676.1:0-51241 GCA_009870185.1 Pygmarrhopalites habei | reverse complement strand
TAAATTGACATTTTTTGCGCCGTGAGTTCCCACGAGTGTCCACGCTGACCCCCCGCCCCCAAAAAAATTCTAGACGATCTTGAGAATACTGACTACTTCAGGTCAGAAGACAGGGAAATTTCATGAGAAATATTCCGAGATACAGCCAGTCAAAGTCGTGTGAACTTAGAGAAATCACCCTGTACCTTGCACTACATTCCATTTCATTGCGTAATTTTCCGGGACGAAATGTGTGCCTCTAGTTTCATTAGTATACTATGTGCATATGTGCGTGTGTTTGTTCCATATACCAAATATCTACTCAAGGTAAGGTAAAGTGCCAAAGGAGTTAGAAGAATATTATCGGATATCTCTAAAATCTAAGTACACACACACACAATGCCACACACATCAACAGCCCACCATTTCAAATTGTATTGGTCAGCCCAATCCACCTTCATTTATAAGAAAATGAGGTGAACGCCCTGTCCCTATCATATGTGAGTGAATGTGTGTGTGTGTGTGTGTAGAAATTAGACGAGTGCATACTTCTGCAGCACGCACGATCGACATTCCACATTTCGCAACTCCTGACTCTGACTCTAGTGAATAGAAAATTAGCCAGGTGCGTACTACGCACCTTATATACTATGCTGATATACACAAAGACATTGGCAACAAAGTCAAGAATAGTTACAGAGTTGGTGGTACAAACTGTATGTAGTGACAAAGGCAGGACTTGGGTAAATGCAAAAAAAAACTGCAAGAAAGAGATTTTGTCACCTCAAACAAACACACACATTTTGAGCTGACGTTTGCTTCGTGTGTACTTGCCTACTTAAAATGTCATGAATTCAATCTCAAGAAACATCATCATGATGATACACACACACACAGGACGTACCTATATTAGTAAAAGGGAGAGAATTTTGTAATTTCCAAAAAGTCATTTGATGAACAAATTCCAGTTAACCAACTTCATCTTGCATTTAATACTCTGTCGCTGTCAAACAAAATGTGAATACAAATTCCCTATAGAAAATGTCTCCACATCCCTTCTTCATCTTGTTTAGAATTCACATCATGAATGAATATTATGTAATCAAGATGAAGAGTTATTTTACTACAAAAACCGTGCGTGTTTATATCTGGCTACAGTCGTATACGTATATAGCGTTGTACATAGCAGTTGACACAAAACAGACACTGGTGAATCAGCAATTAACTGTCCAATTCCAAAATAGCTAGCTCGCTACCGGTGGAAATATAAAAAAGAGTAACTGTAAATTCGTAGATTGTACCCAATTTACCCTACCCTCTGGCTATTTAGTTGTAGCAGTCAACATCTCTTTTCAATTATTAGAATTGTAGATGATGATGAATGACTAACGTAAAAATACATGCGGCTGCTGCTGCTGGTGTAACTTGACACCTTCTCTCTCTCTGACACACACAGCAACAATAACTTCCGTACAACATTTCATTTGAAAATGCTCATCATTAGGAGTACACACAAGTGAGTGTGAAGAAATCTTGACTTACCACAAAGACGAAATTGAAGAGGCAGAGACAATATTTGACGACACACGTTCCTAGATCCATCTTGAGGTTAGTGCTCAGTGATTACAGCTACACAAGGGTTTTTTCAGTGACTCTCTCCAAGGGGTTCCAATTTCCAAAACACCACTACCAATCAAACACCACCACAGTGTGTGTCCTTTTTTCACAGTGACAATGTCTTCACTATACACATTCGTTGATAACAATAGTTGTTCAAATTTTTTACACACAACTTTTTCCTAACTCTCTGGATCCACTCACTCCGTTTCAACTCCAATCTGAAAATGAAATTTTACAACAAAAATCTTTTAGTACAACCTCAATATAGACTGTTTCACATTTTATATAATACACTTTCAAGTTGCATGTCTTTTCATTGAAATAGATATTTTATATTTCCAACAATTTCTCAATTATCACGAACATAACTAACAAAAAATATGACTCATATAATTCTATCATTTCAAGGGCAAAAAGTTAGTCATAAAGATGGACACGTGCTTAAATTATAATATTGAAAAAATTGACTCTACTGAAAAATAGTCATTCATGCTACATATGATAAAAGGTAACCAGGCTACCAAACGATCTCTAATTATTTATGTACGAACGTGAATCTGTACTCTGTATGATCACAGAATGCATCATCAGATCAAGAGAATTAAAAAAATATAATGCAAATCCATCCAAAGCTAAAACGTGTTGCACACTACCCACTGAAGCTACTCTATTCCCACTCTCTCTCTCTCTCTCTCTCTTAACACACTTATTTTTAAATCTCACTGTACTATATGGCACCAAAAGTTGTGGAGCCATAAAAGGATTATATTTGTTCAATTATTTATTCTATTCTTGGCTCCTTTAAGTTATAACGACAAACAAACAAGTCTATCGAACAACTAAAATGGGTAAACAGAGCGCAGGAGAAGAAGAAACACACACACACAGTTCTCGCATCCGTGTTCGCATCTTTCCGTTTGCTCACACACAAGCCAGTTAAAGTAGCAGGAATAATTATTCACTTTACGACATTTTCCTTCGGTATCATAAACAACAATCATTTTTTTCCACCATCGTAAAAATTATCCTACATACGCCAAATTACCAACACAATATAACCAACACATGCAAAATTTTTATAATGATAATATTTTCATTTTACCCCTTTTTATCATATTATGCCACAACAATCACTTTTCAAAAAAAATATGTCAAAGCACCTTGGTCTATACAGAGAAACCCTACCATGCTCACATTATGAATATGAATATCATGCATTTTAAAATTGGTCTCATCTACGGTGATACACATGTACCAATTACCCCGCACAGAAATATACCCCTGAAATACCAACTCCATCCCTACAAAATAAATAGGAATAGACAACCTATTAACTTACAATAGCATTTGAACATACCGAGCTCAAGGTTACAGTTAACTTTCATAATTAATTACCTTTCAAATTTGAACGTATTTGAAAGGAGAGACAGAGGAAGAAACAATGGACCAAGTCTAATATCTATACACACACACACAGTATATAATAATAAATTTCTCATGTTTCTAATTCAGGTACATAACATTTGACACAGAGAAAATCCGTCATCAACAGCCCTCCTGACATTGATAGCATTTTGTAATAAATAAACAAGATTGGAGTAAAAATACTAAGGAAGTGAACTGTGCGTTTTGTACAGAGAGTACAGAAATAATGAGCCGACTTGTTCCACAGTATATTTAAAACCCAAAAACGCGTAAAGCATAAACCGTAGCACCAAAAACTACATTTTACAAGAGATATATTATTATTATACTTGGTCTAAATATTATTATTAGTTGAAAGACTTTCGTTTACGAAAAAAAAAACATAATGAAACAATTCACAAAGATATCCCACACACTTCTGATACACCCCTAGCCATATACACTGTGTCTGAGTATCGTATCATTTACAACTCTACTATATAAACTTGGCACTATTTACAGTGCGGTTTGCCGGTTCTTGTAGTCTGGTTATGGTTTTGATTGTGTCATGAATTGCGAATTATTGCACTTTCAAAGTCTCAACCATTCCTTTTATATACGCACAGTGTACACACATTCAATTTATTTAGTTCACTCTCTCACTGCTACCTAATAATTTTTCACCATTACCTTCCTTTCAATTTGAGCTCACCAAAAACAATTTCATTACGAATTGACGATGAATTAGTGTGACAAGGTAACGTAGAATTAATCAACTGACAGATTTTTTTTTTAAAAAAGCAAAATTACTTTTTCTCAAAACTTCTCTTCACGTCGATATAAGGAATAATAATGTAGGCCAGACATCAGAGTTCAGACCTGTTTATCCCAATAGAAGATATATGTAAATGGAAAAAAAATTAGTATTTTTTTCTCTTGTAACACTCACAGATGAAGAACAACAGAGGTCTGAGGACACAAGCCTTACAGCATATCCAAGACAGAGAGAGTCAGAGATGAGTTTTGCTTCAGAATTCCCACAACACAACGAGAAAAATGAGACACTACCAAACACACACCATCCAAAAACACTGAGCACACACAAAAGATGAGAGAGAATGAGTAAGACGAGTTGTGGCCAGCACTTTTTCTGTACACGGCGTCAAAAATCTGAGGGGACGACACACACCAGCAGCAGCTTGTTGCTATCCACTCTACTTCTCGTTGGTCACTGACGCTGACGCTCAATGTGCTCAAGGGAGAAAGGATTCAACAAACTGACTGCCAATCACCTAATAAACGTTAAGATGAATGAGAGTTCTTCGTAAGCCGTTGTCCCTCCTATTCTCTTTGTATTCTCCACTTGCAAATTTCAAGACCACTCTCTGTACTACAGAGTCGAGTCTGTACATAACCTGTATATTCTACTACACACCTACCATACACTCTCGACTTGTTTCCACACTCTCACATCCAACAGCTTCCTAGTCAGTCCGTCCAAGTTTGACGACTTGTGTGTGGATGCTAAAGAGATTTTTATAAATATTCACAAAATGTACTTGTAATAAATTCTTACACTAAATATTGTACTTCATAATAATAACACCCAAATTAGACTACAGCTACAGTGTGTTACAATTATTATACTTGAAAACAGTCACACAAAAAATCAATTACATAATTTATCCCGTCACAAACAGATCATGACAATGGTCTCAGAGTAATAAATGTGTATTTATTTAAAATGACAATGTCAAATTATTACTTCTACACTCAACTAGGATCTCTTTTGCGCTACGGTTAGTGCGTATGTGTGTGTGTGTGATGATAGACTGAGTGTCAGGTGTAAGAACTAGGAAGTCAAAATGAAACTAAAATAATTTGCTTACTTTGTCGCAATCTATCTCCTATGAATTCGAAAATTTTCTCAGTCTACTCCTTCCTCCCGGTAGTAAAATGAATGTTATAATAGTAACTACCACTCCGCTTGTTCAACTTTAGTAAGTACGGACTGAAAAGATACCTTGGACGCACACACACCACTGTATAAAGTGTAAACACACTCACACACAAAAAAACTCTCACACACACTCACTAGTAGTTAGTAGGACCAGCTACGACCAACTCTTTTTTTACACACCCTCGGAGAGCTACACACACAACGGAACCACGATTCAGGTAGGCAGCTCGCCCAACTTAACTATCGACAGCCATGTGCATTGTATTCACACACACACACACATACACACACTTGAACTACCCATGTGGAGACGAAGGGGGAGAGATGAGGTGCGTCAAAAATCCAAAACCAGACCAAAGGGAGAAGAATACAAAAGGACATAATGATACAATATATAGGAAATCCCCCTCCTCCACACAAACACAAACTCTCCATGTCTACTCACTACACATGTATGTATATTCTCAAGTTATATTCACAGAAGACAATATTTATACTTTTCTCCCTATATAACCATGACATGACACACAATAACTGTCCATGGAACTTGGAATACTTGAGCTTGGCAAAGACACACACAACAATAACCATATGTATACACACACACATATATATTCACTCCCCCATCACGTCATACACGCACATTATAATCACCATATTGTATCGCATTGCTGTATACTCATTTAATGGCAATGGCGAATGGTGGAAAAATTCCCGGGAGTCTCCAGGCAGGCAGTTCGTCGAACTCGACTAGTGATGATAATAATATTTTCTACGAATAATATATCATCAGTATCTTCCTTATACATCTACAACAAAGGTCTTACCTCCTATTCCTTCCACACACTTTACCTACCTTCCCCAATGATATAGATCTATTTGCCTATGTAATAGACATATCTAATATATCCTCGGGTTTTTTTATCTCCCACAACCCATACGCACCACATCCATAAACTTGGGGAATATTATTTATTGTATTATTATTATTAATGGACGGACGGACACACACATACTCACAAGTGAAAATCACTCTCATTCCCTTTTTGTTGCCAAAAAGATTTCCGAAAAGTAAGATATAAAAATATCGGGGAGGGTAAGGGAGAGAGGGGAAAAAACCATATCCGTTCTACTTTAGCATGAGAAGACGTTGAGGCCCTTTCTGTTTACTCACAAGTTTAAGCACACTTACTTCAGCTCAGTTCACCTGTCTTATTATTTATTATTACTCTACACTACTTCCACACACACAAAATGTGTAGGATTCACATTTCTTTCTCTCTCTATTTCGTTCATGGAACATGGAGTCTGAGAGAGAGAAGTAAATAATGTAATGTACTGTTGCTGTGAGTGTAGTAAAGTAATTTTGAATCTGACTTCCCCCTAGCTTTTCCTTTTCTCCTTTTTTATGTACTGTCCGAGTCTCTCTCTCTCTCTCCCAGACTTGAACATTATAATGCAATAACTATAATGGAATAAAGGCATTACTCTTCTTACACGCACATGTACTTTCATGCGTGGAAAAAATCACGCAACGTAACCTCAACTTGAAGTCGAAATAATTTTTCATGTAAGATACGTAAAGTTGTTGTTGTCGGATGATTCCTTGACCACTGGTCTTACTCTTACTTTTGATTGTCTGTCTGAGTCACTCAGTTCACACTGACGACTAACTACTTCTTGACCGATACACATTAGCATTAATGGTGTACCTTATAATATATTCCTCTCCTGATAACCCCACACAATGCATTGGTGTAGGTAGATAGAATACAAATACAGGACAACATGTCATCAAAATTACAAACAATATAAATGGTAGTTGAAAACCGGAAGGAAAGAATGGCTAAATGTATGTCTGCTTTGGTGCTTGTGCTTGGTCAATGCGTAATTTGGATAGAAATCAATGTAGAAAATCTCTATGTACTACGTTAGTAGTACTACCTACACACTCTCAACACTGTGTACATTAGTGTGTGTTTGTGTAGGATATGAGTTCACATGAGAATTTTTGCACTTGCCTTGTCTGAGGCAAAGTTGTCGGCATCTCCTATACTCATGCTAATTTTTTTGCAGGAAGTCTCCTCATGCAAAAAAAAGTTTTGCATGACAAGAAAACAGACGAGTCGATGCACTACTCAAAGTAAGATACATGGGCGATCGATCTTCCTCTTTTTCCCCTCCTTTAATGCATACCACTTTATCGAATTAATAATTGTGTTATGTCTTGGCACCAAATTCTCTCTCTCTCTCTTTTCCTCACTTTCAACCACACACAGACATACACACGTACAAATAAATCCAAATTGCAAGCGGAGAAACATCTGATACATGTAATATTATATATAAACCCTCTCCTTTTCTTCCCCATCACCACCCCTGGACAAGAGCGAAGTAAAAGGACACAAAACGACAATAGAAATAAAATGTACATAAAGGAGCCAGAATCATGGTAAAAATGCTTCATCATTCCTACACACTACACTTTATTATTTTATGTATCTTTTAACATGTATTCCCTCGTGCTCAAGAGTCACACGACACTAATACTATATCCACGGAAGTGTACACTGTGACTCACTGTGTGTGTGTGTGTGTGTGTGTGGAGAGGAAGAAGTTACGACGATCAAAAAACGTACGTGCAGAGAACTTAAATGTATTCAAATCTGGTACAATAAACTACACACACACATAATAATATATACGCAGTGTTAATGTTTTTCAGCAAAACGTAAAACAGACCAGAGAGAGGGAGAGAGAGAAAAGAAAAAGTGAAGATGATAAATCTGAGCTACTACTACTGTACAAAATATGATTTTACACTGTGACAGTGGTTAGCATCAGTCGTGGCCGTGCCTTTTTTTCCCTACACCGTTTGTACAAGTCATTCTCAAACCTTATAATTATGTCTGTGCTAAAGGTAAACATTGCAGAGATGGTAGAAAATCATTTTTCCTCTCCAACTTTTCAGTTTTATCATGGAATAACAAGCTGTAATGACTACCTTTCATTTTAATACACACTTTGTGTGTATTACTGTAAACATGTGTTAAAATTCACACTATAACTGTTCCACTGTGAAAGTCTTCGTCCATTAATTTCGTCACCATCATCATCTCTATCCCTCTTGGAAACCTAATAGAATACAATTTTGAATTTTCAAGTTCTTACACTTCTTATCCGTATGACACACAGTAAACACTAATCACAACATTCCTCTACCAATCCAATCCTACACGCTATGCAATCCTGTCATATCCTATTCACCACAACTAAAGCGGCTAATGATTTTCATAATGCAATCCCTTTAAAGTTAAAACGATAATAATGGTTACACATTAGTGAGTTTCCCTTACTTACAACAATCCTAATTGGTTCCGGTCGTCATAAATTCTCAAAGACTCGTCATATCATAAGCATGGATCCATATCTCTCTCTTTCCTAACACAGGACAATAATACACCCAATGAATACATAAACTCAACTCACGACATTTCCCCCCTCCTCCTTCTTTCTAATTTCAATTAATGGTATTCTTCCTTTCAAAATATCATTTCTAAAAATTGTCATCAAATAAATGTAAGTGAGTTGAGTGTGTTACATGGTATTCCTAAATTATTTTTACTGACAGAACAAATTGGTGTACAAATTGCTTTTTTTCCCCACCACAACCTACATACACTTGTACTTGGAAATTAGGAGTGGATAATTAACAAACCGATAAATGACACCTGTTTCTCATCTGTTGTCATGGTTAAAACAAAAAATTTTTTGAAAATGATCTGTTTGTACAAACTTTGACCAGGAAATTATCAAGGTGTGAGAGTTGATTGATCCTCAACTAAAATATAATTAATTAATACACTCATCTCTTGAATTCATTGAGACTTTCCTAAATGTGGTTCATAGGACTTTGACTTGCAGTTCCTCTTCAAAATAGTCTTTGCATGTTTTTCGGAGATTACTCATACACATTTGCATTGTGGCTGGGCCTTCCTCAAACTATTGAATTCCCAAAAAAGATATTTACACTACACAACCTCAAGGAAAGTTTCCGGTTTCTCCCGTTCATTGACATTGTGTGTGTCCCTCGTCTCAACACACTCACTCACACACACGAACAAAGGTAAAGTCTGGCTCCTGCCAAAATACAACAATAATGTCTTGCTGTGTGTGTGTGAATTGGTGAGGTTTGACATTTTCTTATTGAATAACTGTTCCATATACATCCAGGTTTGCTGTACACGAGTGACACACGAGACATACTGGAGTAGAGAGGACCAAGAAGCAAGGACTTGGCAACAAACTCCACATGCATAATTTATTCGGACAAAACGTAGCAAGCTCTTCCATATTCTTTATCCTAAATATAAAGAAAATATTGTGCAAATAACACAATAAAACCTTATCCCGAACGAACAAATGAATTGACCGAATAAAAAACCCCAAACAACACCCCCTCCTTCTTTCATCGATTCTCTCTCCAGCAAAAAAAATAAGAAGAAACTAAAGTAAACAGTGAAACAAAGAAGAACAAGGAAGTGCTTTAGGTCACCACCTCCTCCTTGACTTGTGCAAATTTCCTTTTCACCGGATAGCAATCAATCTCCATTTCCCGTAATTGTCACACACCTCCACCTCCTCATCAGACACCGTCAACAATTGAATTGTCAATCGTTTTCATTTTCTAGGTAAGTAAGGAAAATCAATTTTTTTATTATACCAGTCATTTATGTTATTAAATTCAGACAACTTCATTGGAAAGTTTACTTCCTTGTTAGTGCCAGGTACAAACTAGTCTGTCATTTCTTTCTCTTTCCTTTCTCTCTCCGTCTCCCCTTGTCTCGGTCTCATGAACTGTCACAAAGTAACAAAGTAACCAGAAACTAAAATAATAAACCTGGGTGAACCAACTAGGCAAACCGCAATGTACTCTCTCTCCCGATCATCAAGATTTACAAAAGTTTGACTCGTCTTAGACATGCTGTACATTACATTATCAGACTCTCAGTTCATTGTGTACAAACCTATCTACAGTTTTGCAGAGGCTTTCAGAAGCCGATGCCCCCTGACACCAAAATTGAATAATCCAACCGACAGTAGTGCTGAATCATAATAGCTCATTTCATTAAACATACTAACACACATTACACAACAATAGCCGTTGAGTACCAAGATTTGTGAAGTGAGACTGTGAATATGGAACGTTAAAACGTCTGAGTTTGTTTCCTCTTGAGAGACGCACGTGGAGAAGGAGCTCATTTATAATTTAAACATTACACATCCAATGCGTTCACCCTCCTCCCCTTCATTTATATACGCATGTTATGTTGAAGGGAGAAATAATAGTCGTTTTGCAAATATATGATTTATGATGAACAGAAAAACCCAGACACACAAACACTCCAGCCACCCCCTCCCAGGCTCCATTAAACTCACTCGGTTTGGTATTCCAAAATTGGTTTTCTTCCAGTATAAACTTTTCGACTGAGGAGAGGAGAGAGGGTCGAGCACACAATTATTTCCTCTACACACACCTACACACACACTAACATACAAACACACGGTGAAAGGATTGGGTTAGCCTGGATACTCTTGTAATAATTTTATACGAAAACCACCTGTCCAACCAGATTCCCTCCCACACTTTTTTTAGAAGAAGAAACCTCACGATAGGATCATCAACTTCCTTTCCCTTCCATCCTAAATTCACACCTTCAGCGCTTGAGAAAGTTAATCTGTTCAAAGTATTCAAGCCTCATAAAACTTTTTGAAACAACCACCACCTCCACCACCATGATTAATCAAAGTGTATCGCTCATGAAATGAAAAAGAGAATGATAAGGAAGAGAGTCAATTATATAATATCAAAGTAGTGAATCACAAGACATAACTTACAGCTTCCGAATGTCCAGTTCCATTTTTATACGAGCATCCCTTTTTCCCTTTCTTATTTCTTATGTAGGGAAAAAAGACATTACAATTTTGAAATTACCAATAAATTCTTAAACTCAACTTACTATGTATGTCTATCCTTTAAGTATATTCTGTGTAATATTGCCATGATTGAGTCTAGAACTAATCCATGTATTCATCCCAGATTCCCACAACACACACACTAAAATGGACTGCTGTTGCTGTCCCGCTCAACTACAACAATGCGTGTGTATTCCATACGGAAACGACTTCTGTGTCCCACAACAACAACAAGGAAAGAAAACGACCATGCTGGAAAGACAAGGAATTTGGATGCAAGGAAAGTCAGTCCAACAACAACAACAACCATCACCAGTCACTAAATATCGACCAAGAATGGTAACTCAAAAATTCATGACACGATCCCCTTATTCTTGTCCACTTTGTATTATATTAGGAAAAATATGAAAGGAAATTCCACAAAGATACTACATTTTTCCCCGCAAAATTACACTTTTCTTTTCAATACGGTCAAACACACACTCACATCCTTAGACATAGAACAGCAGCATCCGGCTAAGCAATTTTTGCATTTTACCATGAACCTCATCTCGGATCCTTGTACACGGCGAAATAAAAGAAAAATACAAAAGCAACCCTTACACTACACACACACACCATACGTCATGTAGTCTATATAACATGACTTAGCCTTTGTCACAAGGCGCTGTAAAAATAATAATTTTAAGCAGTTCATTTCCCTCACTCACATATCTCATGCACTACCAAACATGTAGACTTGAGATGCTCCGTACGAGGGGGAGAACAACCATACTAACTAATAATATTCCAAGTGTGTCTGTTCGACTAGCTTCAATCAAAATTCATCGTACATCCAACATAATATATTTCTCAGCTTAGACAATAGTATAAAAATATGTTTAGCATACAATATTAATTTTTTTGTTATATGTACATCTGTGATGGGACTAGAAGATTGGTACTGGTAGCAAAACTAAATTTTACTTCCTTGTCAAATGTCTATAGATAGCTATGATACCAAAGAGCAGTATTATGATACTTGGTGGTGGTAAACATTTTTTAGCATACAAAATTATTGCTTTATTGCTCCACCTCAGTATGTACTGTGTGCAGCACAGACAGAACAGAATGAAAAAGAGGGTTGCTCCCAACAGTTTTTTTTCTTCTGCTGTCTGTCTGTCAAAGTCCAAGATTAAATTAAATCGCACGACTTTGCCATTATCCTTCTTCGGGTATTTTCAACTAAACACGACCAACTTTTATCACACACAAATCCTATCCACACCTATGCATCCGTACAAACCAAGTAATGATACACATATAGATGTTTCTAGTAAATTAAAGGTGAGCACGATCGACGTGTCTCTTTCTTTCTGGTCAGATCTCTCTCTCTCTCACCCTGCAAGATATATTCTAAATACCTTGCGAAAATATCTGGTTACAAAAATTAACAGTACACAATGACAATTACCGGCGCTTAGATCTCAACAGATCTGTGCTCTCTCCCATAGTACAATGACAATATATTGTACACACACAATGCCCACAATAATAATAGTGATCTTACTTTTCCCTGTACATGTTGGCCACTCAAATTTTGAATATGTACACAAACAGAGAGACCAGACCAGAGAGCCACTGTCAAGAGTACGAGGGTTTATAAAACCTGAGTAATCTAATTTATAATTCATTGAAAGAGATGATTGTGCACTTTTTATTTATGCCAAACCATTTTATTTACAGTTTCACTTGAATAATAATGCATCGTGTGTGTCTGTGTGTGAGTCTTACACACACACACACACTTCAATGTAGGAAAACATTGGCATTATTTTATATGTATATCACATTTTTCAATCCTACTTTCAATTTATGTAAATTGGGGCATGATCATATTACCTGCACGAATTACTCTGAATGACAAATCCAATTCCTTTACTACTACTTTACTATAAGAATTTCCTTTCCTTCAAAAAATTCTCACAAGCAAATAATCAAAAAGAAAAAATACCCAAAGTCCTAAGACCGAAATTCGTTCAGCTTTTGTTCTTCGTATTATACTCTCTATTTTTTCACTGTCAAAATAAATTCCCTTTCATTCCCACAAATCCAATAAGACCCGTATTATAAATATGTTGGACATTAGAACAACATAAAAGATTATATAGGGATTAATTCACTGGATTATGACATGTGACATGCCATGTCAATTTTTTGACATCCACAATGTGCAGTCGCAAAAGTGAAAGCGAATTTTTTCTAAAAAATTGAACAAAATTACTACAAATGACACAATTATTAATAATTTTTTCACATAATATATTCACAGAGTGAACTCTGGCGACCACCAACACTCCAATTACCAGTCGTTCCTTCAGTGAGAGTCACAAAAGACACAGAGGGCCCCTTTTTAAGTAGTCACAGTAATTTGAACCTGCATGACGGCAAGATTGTCCGGAACACGTAAGAGATCTCAACTTAAATCCTAATTTGCCATTTTCTATTTTCTCCCAACT
This sequence comes from Pygmarrhopalites habei, assembly GCA_009870185.1. NCBI lineage: Eukaryota > Metazoa > Arthropoda > Collembola > Symphypleona > Arrhopalitidae > Pygmarrhopalites > Pygmarrhopalites habei. Next base: position 37,804 of record WJFB01000676.1, on the reverse strand, counting down.
ATTAAATCATGTGGACTCGTGTATTCATCACAATCATCACAACATGATCTATCCAAGACTATCATGTCCATGATTCTCCATAAATGACCCACTTCCTGTCAACCAATTTTATTCCTTCCGGTCGTAAATTGTCCTCCTCATCTCATCTCAACTCATGTGTGTGTGTAGTCTACAAATGTAGAAAACTGAGTGCAAGCGACCTGCGGTACTTTCTATTCTTCTTTTAATACAATAGTGCAACAATAATAAGGCTGTTTCATTGTCAAGATCAGGCAAACTAGAAAAAAATATGCAACTGTTTTTTGTTAAAGACCACGACCTTAGCAGAGCACGTAGTAGAGATAGGATGATCACATCAATAAAAACCATGTATTTGATGTTATACCCTCAACCATGTTTACAGTAACTGAGTCTACAGTCAAAATGAAATGACAATATAAAGAAAGAAATGAAACACATGTCCAAAGTGTACCAAGTAGTAGTAGTACAAAGATCTCCCTTGTTCATTTTAAGTCAACAAATGATGACTCTTCAAGTCAGCTGCTCCTTCAGAGAGAGACTGTGCAAACAAGACGCTGTGAATCACTTAAGTACAGAGAAGAAGAAGAAGCTAGTAACTGTTTTCCTATGTATCTTAGGTTATGGATGACTGACTCAAAATACTATGATGAGAATCGAGGGCCAATTCTACGAATACAAGGACGAAAAATGGAGACTGTACTAACGTACAAGGAATTTCTAAAATTGGATCAGGACGGGGATCCAATCGAAGCCAAAATGGAAGATTACAGTCAATTCTATCCGGAAGTTGAGGATCTGTTCGTGTATGACGAAATAGAACCATTTTCAACTACTACAAGTATACACTTTTCAAGAGTAGACAAAAAAATTAACATTTTTAATAATAGATGTAACTCAAGCGAAAAATTATTTTGTATTATCACAGTACTTATTTTTAACGTGGTTAAGTCTCTCTCAGACTTGAGAGAAGGCCATCCAAAAAATGATTATCTGAGAAAATACAAAACTTACATGACGAGTCTCTAAACTACTCTCAAGTTTTAAGCTAAACCCACCTACGATATTCCTTGTGTTTGTCCAATTCTAAAATTTGAAAATAGTCAATAAAAATCTTCTCTCTCTCTCTTTCCCTCTGCAGGATGTAAACAAGTTAAACATGTGATGATCAAAAATGAAGGGACAGTTGCAGTACGCTATCAATGGCTACAAGCACCACCAACGAGAGCCCTCAGAAAAATCCTCGGACGTCCGGGTAGCGTCTTGAATGTAAAGAAACTGACACCACCAAAAGAGAATAATCCATTCTTCTGGAAAGACACTAGCTTTGAATTCCATTTTAGACAGTTACCCGGTGTTATCTTACCTGGACAATCAATCGAGGTACATTACTCTCCATTCTTTTTGGTCCTAATACCTAATTTGTACCTATTTCCACTCTTTTGTCTTTTTATCCCAAGTTTCCCATCATATTTCGTCCCAAAAGAACTGGCTACTTTTATGAAAATTTGTATTTGATGACTCACCCTCGTCTAAGCGACGAAGATGACAAAATTTTCCATTTACGAGTAAGTGGAATTTGTATGGAACCTGACTGTCCTCTCCCTCACTCCAAATCATCTATGGTATTTAAATACAAATATTGTGTCACTATACAAATAGTATCCAATCCATAATTAAATATTCTGTGAATCTCTATTTAGCTTGGAGAGGATGTTCCACCGACGATGGAAAATATTTTAAAGCACATCAAAGGAAGCATGTTGTACCAGGAGGCTAAGGACAGTCTAAATTCCATTTTAGACACTGTCCTCTACGACCTCAAGGATCCTAAAAGTACTCTACCATTTGGGTAAATAGTCCCAACATTTGCATTTGTCACCAGTCAAACACTCTACTTCAATCCAACATTTCCAAATATTTAAGTTCTAGAAAAATAACAGTAGAGCAAATTTTCTACGCCCACAATCCTGACCTACACTACCACTTCAATGTAGCAGAGAAAGCTTTGGAAAACGTTCGCAGCTTAGTGACCATGTTAGTCCCTAAAGATCGAATCATTGACAATGAAAATATATGCCCATTATCAATCAAGGTAAACCTGAAATGTGAAAAACATTCAATAATTATCCAACTGCCAAGCCATATGTGTAACCCATCTTTTCTTTCACTTTCTCAGAGCCTGTACTCTGAACTAGCCAAATCCCCACCACAAACTGAGCATTTCTGGAATAATTTCAAGTCACCAGAGGCAGAAGAGAAACTAAAGGAACTAGCCGAGTCAACCAAAGTCCTTGTCAAACCAAGAGTATTTTCTTGGCCGACAAAGGAAACTAGGATCCACTCATCTTGCTACACAACCATGGTGGCAACCATGGCTGAGATTGTGGCTCGTATCGAAAATATTGACTTTGATGCAAACAACCCTGTCATGGACAAAGTTCTCCGAGCCGAAATTAGAGATAAACTTATCAAGAAGAGAAAGAGGGCGGAGAGGCGTCGGCTCAGACATTCACAAACAATTCGTCAGAATCTTTATGATGAGGGAGAAGAGGGTGAAACTGGGATGCTCAGTAAGGGCATCCATGATGACCAAACCAATTCCCAGGTTTACATTTTGTTATACATGAGATAAATTACATACTCTGATCCCTGGCAAATTACTTCTAATGACTCAGCTACAAATATGGTTTCCTTTTTAGGGCTACAAGACAAGGAAATCGTCCAGTATGAATGTACCACCCGTTCACAGTGACACATTCAAATATCAGGATGAGACATGGGGTGAAGAGGAGGAGGAGGAAGAAGGGAAACGTTGTCAAGAAATTCAGTATGAAATTCCAGAAGAAGAGATCTTGGTTGAGCTAAAACAGTTGAAAACTAGGAAAGAGAAGCAAGGAAAACGTGTCCTCTTTGAAACTCTGTTTGGGTGCGGTGTGGAGAGAATGATGAGTTCAGTTGACTCTCTAAGAAATATACGCCTCAGATGTCATCCGACAACTCGACCCAGTCATATGTTCAAAAGAGTAATTTTATATTGACAGTATTTATCTAGTCTTCCTACACAAACAAAATCGAGTATTCTCATTTTACCTCTCTATTTTATTTGTTGCCTTCAATTAAATGACTTTTAATAATCGACCCACGGTCATTCCACTTGTCTGTCTGTCTCTTTATGAGTCAGTTTGCATGATCGAAACAAACAAACACTGATGGGCCCTACTTTCCGTTTGTCAAACCCTAAAATGCCCATCATCAAGTATTGCACACTCAAATTCCTTGTGTGTAGTTTTTGCAATCATGTTAGGAGCAATTTCAATTCAAATTTTTCTTTTTTCCTCTTTTGTACAATCCTTTTACTTGACCATCGATAACTACAGGGGAATGACTAATGTCCCTCCAATTTTGTTCTTTACCCTCTTTTCTTACGATGCTGTCACTCTCTAAAAAAAATTCTTCTCATTTGCAAAATAAAGATAATGCATGCTCTCATTTTATTACGTCCAGTGTACAAAATCAATAAAATTTGTCCTCGAGTGAACAAGAATGAAATCAAACAGTTTCAGACGACCCACACAGAAAGAGAGAGAAAGTAATGACACATTCTGCGTGTATCAAAAAAGTGTTCATGTCTGTCTGGATCCACCTTTTGCGGACTTGAGTTCAATTCTCTCTCGGACAACTCTTCAAGTTGCTATTGACTCAACCATTGCTGCCTTCAACATGCTCTTGAAATTCTTGTTATTCTTTTATTTCCCTTCCTCGTCCACTCCTCTTTGCATGTACTGGGAAACAAAGTGACTATTGGAGGCACTCATCAATTTTGCACACCACACACGACACAGACACGTCTACCTAAGAAAAAAGTACACTTATAATAACACAATTGTAGCTTTACTTTGTCAAATTTTTGTAGCTGAAACACGCTTCTTGGCGTTTTTAAACCCCCTCTCTCTCTTCTCTCCGACGAAGAATTCTACTCCCGGAACATGCATGTTTTATCAGAAAAGGAACAAACTTTCTATTGCATTACCTGATTGCTGATACTCGACACAAGAAAAAGTACAAACAAAAAAAACGTTTCATCCTTCCTCCAACTTTCTTGTATTCGCTCTCTCTCTCTCTCTCTGGCTGTACAATACAAATAGCCATAAGTTATTCTAATGCCTTTAGATAATGGTCAAGAATTGTCAAACGCAATTTCCTGACGTGCACTTCCATTTACCATCCTACCCACCACGACACACACCCGATATAATTTGAACATATTGTGCTGTCCAAGAGTTTTTCTCACATGAAAAATCCACAAACTTGTCTCTCTCTATTGCTGTGTACATTGTCATTATTTCGCGTGCTTCTCCGCTTTTTCTAGGACAAGGTCAAATTGTCCACAACTTTTTTTTCCTTTCTTGTCCATAAGTCTATAAGGTTGCTATTTTTCTAGCTGTCCGGGGACCACTACCAGACACTTTAACTAGCAGAAAGGACAGTCCTATTTTTGTACACTGAATAAAGTGTCATGCCCACATGTACAAAACTCCATCCATGTCCTTCCCTTTAAATGATGATCCAAATCAATGAGTACATTACCAAACATCACAACTACTCTTCGGAAATTTACGTCAACGCCTTCCAAATTCTTTGCTCAAGGTAGTCACCCAAGATGATCATGTGTTGGGAGGTGGTGGTGACTACGTAATCAAATATCGACAAAATGACACATCATGTGATTTATTGCTACGACGTCACAACTTAGACTCTCCTGGTATTGTAGTTCTGGACCCTTCAATAAATTTATTTTTACCCCCCGAACACAATCAAGATATTCTTAGATCATAAATTTATTTAAATGTTATGTCATTCTTATGCTGATTCATCAATATGCTATCTCTCTCCCACACACACACACATAAGTATACAACTGTCACATATTTCACAAATACATCACCCTCGCATCATAAATTGGCAAAAAGTGCAGCACATTGTATAGCTATTAGAAATTCTTTGTCGTTGATTTCAACCCCAAGGACCTCTAAAACCTCAACAACAAATTGTGAGCCCAAATCCTACAAACTAAGTAAATACCTAGGAGAAAGTAAATCTACAATAAATTGACAGCAAAAAAATGTACACAACAACAAACGGTCAACTCAAGAAATAGGCTACACTAACAGCTGCAACAAACACACAGTTTAGATAGAGAGAGAGAAAAAAATAATTTACAACTTTTTATTGAAACCTTGAAACTGAAAAATGTAATGCAAAAGATTCTTCCAAGAAAATTTTAAGGTCAACCCATTCACTACATAGTAGGGAGAGCCGAGAGAGAGAGAGAGATCACAGACAGATGTACAAAATATATTAGCCTAAAGGCAACATGGACCAACACACCAGAGAGCTTACAAAACACACCATTAAATTGGATAAGGTATAAGTACTGAAACAATCAACAGGAAGTTCACAGAGAGCCCAGATTTTCTGAACTAACAAAAAGATACCTCCATGATAGTGCTGTGATAAGAATTTTTTGTGAACGTCACGATACTATGGAATGTATCCGTCCTGTCCTCTCTGTGTAAATGAACTGATTTTGGTTGAGCTAGAAAAACTGGTTAAGAAAAGACATAAAAATGTATTGTTTACATTATTTATTGTAATTATTATCCAACAACCCCTTCGATACCCAAACAGTAAAAAATATGAAGGTAATATATTACCAATGACGAGAGAGAGAGAGAAAAAAAATGGGAATCTAGACGCCATTTCTTGTCTACCGAAAATAGCTCGAGTAAGAGTGACCTATACGATACATCATTGCATCTGTGTGGTAGCAAATTTTGTGCGAAAATATAGACCTACACTTAATAATTACACACGAGTGTGCATAACGCACTAATCATGATATTAGGTACATACATGGACCATGGGTAAGTAAAGAAATACAAATTATAGAGAGATAAAAAAAAATATCAAGTTGCATGCTCACTGACTCTGAACAAAAACAATGACCATATTATTATTAAAATGTGTTAGCAACATCATTGTTTCATGCTCGAAATGCACTAATTTGCTTCATGCGTTTATTTTTTTTTCCTCCTCTAAATAATTATTCGTGTCAAACAGTAGTGGCTAAATGTAGATTCTATATAAATCTGAACAACTGCCAACACCCCATCATTTTTTATCCCAATTGTAGCTGTAATTCAACTTTTACTCCTTCCAAGTTCTTCTCAATAGATTTCATTCGAAAAAAAATTCAAATGACAAAAAATTATGATGCAGACTAAATGACCTTGTACAATGAAGGAGGAAATTTTCTTTCCAGCAAAGACAAGAAAAAATATCAGTGGAATAATAATGTTCCGTCTCATATTCCGCACAAAGGAAAATGAATGTACCACAATTCCCCCCAAAGTGTGTTCCTTAATTATAAATTAAATTTCTAATCAAGTCAAATACTTGGTAGAAAAATATTACGAAGAAAAATATGAAATATGGCATAAAGAGTCAAGTAGTAAAGCTAAAACACTCAATTCAACCACAAGTTGAAGACCTATTACAATAAATTAGAATTGAGCACCATAGCCTACATAGTGAAGGGTCCACCTTAAAGCCTTATGTAAACAAATTCTGATAGTCTGGTGTTCCCAAAAACATTTAACCGCTGGCAGAGTGTATTCCACATTACAACAACATACTTCCTATTATGTGTGTCATAAGGTGGCTGACTGCAACAACATAACATAAAAAAAAATTTTAAAAACAAGTACATGTGACGATTAAGTACAATTATCATTAAATTCAAATGCAACACAGCACAAAAGCTTAATCCTACATTACACTCCAACCTCTGACACTCCAGCTCTGAATGCCTATATTCGGAAAGATTCACATTCGTCTCTCGAATGTTTCTATTCAAGTTGGGAGGAATAAAAAAAGAAAACAAATAGGATAGGCCCTGTCTGTTAATTCAATTCTCACTTGCATCCTCCCCCACGTTTGTTGTACGAACAGGAGAGGAACAAGATAATGCAATTTTGTACAATATAGAATAGCGGCATTAATTTGTGAGTGATAAAAAATGAAACGTGAAAACTCTCTGTGTGTTATTTCACAACAATGCATCCTCCTCCTCACAATAATATTATGTTCTTCCTGCAAAAAAAAGATACAAAGCTTGCATTATTTTGGCATAGGTATACTGATTCTATACGTATAATGTGTGATGTTGTCGAAATGCTTCGAGTGAACTTGACACTCGGTTAAATGTGCAAAAAAGAGAGAACACAAAAAATAATAACAGCAGCATAGCCGTTGAGTTTTAATCAAACGAAGAGCAAAAAAAGACTCCTCAACGTTCACAATTTCTCCTCCCCCATTTAGAAATAACAATAAACAGAAGATCTGCAATGTAATCAAAGTCAGTCACAGAACTAGTCAAACTTCTATCCTTGTATGATTTCTCCATGTGATATGAACTCCATGTGATCACTCCAACTAATCTAAAAGTCCATGTTGCACTCTACACATATTACGGTCAAGTAGATTTTTGACTCGTCATCCCATCTCAAACTATCAAATCACTCACAAAAGTCCATCAACCATTACACATTCTATATAATATGTATACAACATTATATAAATTTTAAAGTATATTTTTCATCCCACTTGCTACGTTTAAAAATAATACATATAGAAAAAGAATTGAATTTTGCAGACAGAGAGTTTTTTTTACAAATTTCAAAACGTTACCAGTTAACATTACAGTTTACAGTCATTGTGATTTCGAATATTACAAATTAGGAAAAATCCGGATTACTTTGCTAAGTACCCTTGTGGTTATGAAATGAATAAGAATGTACATTATGCATGCATGCAAAAATATATATAATTTTTTTTATATCAAGCTCTGATTGTAACCAGGGATCAACCACTTTAGCCACGAGAGAAATTTTTCATCATAATACTTCCACAGTGCTGTTGTTGTATAGCCCCTAGACCTAGTCTCTGTGTTATAATATTTTCTTCATGATATTAGCACGAAATTTTTATGTAGAAAGGGCGTCATAGTTTACAGCCAAATTGTGTATTGAGCACGCACCTTGTATCTCTGAATTATATACCCCTACAAACAGAAAATAATCTTGGAAAACTTGACCTTTGCAAAAAAAACTTGTCTTGCAACTCCGTACACCAAAACACAAAACCCATTAGGCTCAGCTTTGAGAGCCACAGTCTTGTATTTCGGATGAGACTATAATTCCCCTCTCTTTATTGTCATCTTATATTCCCTGTTACTCCAAACTGTTCATACCATTAAATTATTGTTTGAAATGTGTCTAACACTACACACACAGCAGTAGATACTATTAATTTTTACTGGTATATGGTAAATACCTTACTTCCATGGTTTAAATTCATGCTATTCAAAGGTAGTCAATAGAACAGATAATAGAGATACATTATCGTTTTCAACTAATTTACAACTTTATACTCACAACATTTATATTCACATATTTTACGTAACAATACTAAACTCCCAAGTACACACAAACATGAGAGCCCATGTACTACTTGAGACATGACAGTAACCAGGAGAAATGGAGCAAATGTATCTGGATCAATTTACAAAATTCAAACAGAAAAAAATGTACAATCGACCCTGACTACAAACATGTGTAACATTCAACGACTTGTCATGATTAAAAGAATGAATCATACATGTATCATATTCCTTCGTTATGAGCTCCGAATCTTTGAAATTAGTAAACGTTCATTTTTTGCACGAATTTTGCTGAGCTTCTGAAAGAAATTTTTTTGCCAAGCTCACTTCATGTGTGTGTGTGATTCATACATGTAAATGATCACTGATCAGACACGTAAGGCAGGAGAACACAACTTTTCATGCAGCAAAGTCTTTTAAAATTTGAACAATGACTAAATAGTACTTGGACAGTCAGTCTCCCTACATCAACCTTTTAACTCTACACATTCTCTTGTAAATATCATTGGCGTTCCTTCGTTCGTCATTTCAAAATGTGAATTAGCAATGACATAGTAAGAAGTTTACATCAAATCGTTATGTTAGGCCAGTAACCTCCATTCAAATATGTTCCAATACGTTTTGATGTTTAAATTCTCCAATTCCTTTTACCAACGTCTTAAATTTAGCATCAACCCAGTCTATCCATTGACATGAACTTTCTTCGTAACCATTATTCAAGTCAAGCCTCATCAAAGGCAGACACACACTTTCTTCTTCCCTACATACAACTCACAATTGTCATCTCACATCAAAAATCGATATTTAAATTATAACTTCATTGCAAAATTCCTCTTTTTTTACAATAGTTAAATTTTTGTACATTTTAATGTCCATTCAAATGTTAACGACCATATGCAATACGCACTTAATGCGTATTCCTTTTTTTACAAAATATTACAAAACGTGGAATGACGAGATGATTACATGGCACTACGAATTGATTGTCTGTCTGTCCAAGTCAGCATCAAACGGTGTATATTTATAGTACACGGAGTACTAGTCCCATGTAAGTGGATTTTTTGACATTTGGCAATATCTAACATAATCATTTGGATAATAATAAAAAATATGCAAATTAAAATTTCGTGTCATTTCAATATTCAATTTAAATCACACGACTATTTCTAAAAATGATTAACCTTGACTTAATTTAAGAGTGGAATATAATTTTTGCTAGCAAGAAACTAAATTTTGAAAAATGTAAGGTTATCCAACGTACAGTTGACCGGAGGGATATTTGCAACGTAAATAAATAACTTGTATACATACTACTTGTGGGGAAATGTAGCCTATGTAGTGAAGAATCATTATTAATAACTCAAGGGAAAAATGTTAATATATGACTTTTTGAAATGAGTTTGAAAGTGAAACGGGCTGATGCTAATGTGACTCTTTTTTAACCCATTGATATGTGTAGAGTTGTCGTAAACAGATAAAACTGAGACGAGGGGTGGGTGGTTGGTTTGGACGAGCGATGACATGAAATATCTAAAGCCAAGTTCCCATGTTCCAATTGTGTCTACTAAAGAGAGAGCCACAGACACAAGTAGAGAGAGAGAGAGAGTTTTCATTCCCAATTAATATAAATAAAAACAAACGGCACATCAGCATCTGGCACCACCAGAAACTAATGTGAAGAGTTAGTGAGTGTGAAAAAAGGATTTGCAATTACACAGCTAGGGGAGGTATAGTTGATATATAGTACTTATGTAATGAATTGTGTGTATGCAATATGCAGAATCATACTGTACTGTTCCTGACTGAACGTCATAAATAGAATAAAAATCTGCACTACACAGAGACATCAATAAAAAGTGAACAACATTGCACACACCCAATTTTTTCACGTTTGAAACACAGAACAGAGAATAGGGCAGGAGGGACAGAGAGAGTACAAAGTGTGCTGTCACACATGTAGACCCAATGAATTAGAATTCCAAATGATCTCTTTTGTTCTTCCACTTAAGCAATTTCCAACCAACTAATAGCTATTTCCTCTTACAAATGGCAACACCACACACTCACACTCTCGAAGGGTGACAGTACTAGCTAGTGGACTAACATTTAAAACTTGAGCTCATTGTCGTCGTGTCAGACTCTCTTTCGTCTGGGAATGACTTTAGCTTTTAAATGACTACAACACAGCACACAGGGTCCTCCGTTTGTACATGACATCCAAATCTCAATGATAATAAATTAGTGAATACACTGTCTACGTATTAACCCTCCCCCTCATACTATTAAAGCTTTGGTTTTTGCAATATCTTTGTAACTTTCAGCGGTATGATAGAGATCAGAAACTTTTACTTACACACACTGCATGAAGAAGTAACAGAAGAAGAAAGAAACGACTCAGAGTAATGTGTGCATTGTATTTTGTATGGTAAAAAACCTAAATTTTCTATTCATTTTAACTCTTCATTAGAAATGGAGAAAAAAGTGTAAAAAAATTATGAGGCAATGGGATTTTACATCATGTGAGCTGTACATAGGTGGAAGGTGTCTTAAATACGAGATCAGGAGACAGGCATGCAACTTGTCCAACCAACTCGACTTCAACTTAAACAAGAATGAGGGGGTTGAGCCAACAAGTTGTGCACTTTCATTGTCAAATGTCGTCACCACTTCAAAACAACATTTTGCTTATCCGTACAATTCGTACAACAAGTGAAAAAATGAATCTTGGATATGTATGGTCAACAGAGTTGATATGTTCTGTTACAAACACATGCATGGCCTTGCAATTTACTATCAAATATTTTTTAATACTCCATCCAAACCCAGGTTGTAAAGAGGAAGAGTTGCAATATGGCATACAATGTGAGGAGTCATTTTGAACAAGTTTTTACTTGAGAAAATCATACATGTAGTTTTATGAACTATGATTAATTTTAACGAGAGAATTCACAAGAGCATCGTCACCAACCTCCATACAATGTGTCCAACCAAATGTATGCATACAGACTAACAGATGAGCTATGATCTCTAGCGTCTAAAATCTTGTAAGTAACCAGAATGTTGAATAAAAATGGATAAAGATGCACTTTTTTCACAGACAATAACGACAAGTGAAAACTAGATAATATACAAATTTTGTCTATAGGGATCTCATTGAGAAGGATGATTTGTGACGATTGGTGACTAACAAAAATAGGATAACAAAAGTAGCGAAATGTAGAATATGCTAGTTAAAATTTGGTCATTGTTTAGTGATTGTGTGTCCTATTCATTTACTACAATAAGAAGAGAACTGAATGGGGAATGAAGAAGAAAATGGAGAGGAAAAGACTGTCAAATGAGGAGAAAACATGAAATAAATGTTAGAACAACAAGAGTAAATACTACAATGAGATATATATAAACACACAAGTCTCTCTCTCTCTCTCTGGTCAAAAGATGAAGAAGAAGAGTCTGAACTATGAATGTCAACACCTAACGCAATGTTTGATGTGGTCGCAGCTTCAACTTGGTGTATTGTTTGCATTGTACACTCGATCCATATTCATCCTTAAAGTTTGAAGATGGTACTAAGAAGAAAGATTGGGAGAGAAAAACAGGGTCATGAAAGAAAATTTCCCTATTTAAGCTCTCTCTCTTCCTCAACCCTGTTTCATGTCTCTGTGTTGATGCTCAAGTTAAAACTTTGGTTCAAATCCATTCTAAACACATAGACAGAGAGTAAAAACACAATCTATTTGAATAAATAGATGAATAACATATATGTATGTACGAGAAGACACCGCCACGTGAATTCCAGACAAATAAATAAACTGTGAAAATTAAATAGAGCTCAATCCTAAAGTAGGTAAGTACCCTTTACAAAAACAAGCTTTGGTCTCTGCTTCGACCACATGCACTCAATATGTTTTTAAGATGATAATATTTGTAATACTCATGTTCAGGGAGTTATCTTCTTAACCTAGTCCTTTTTTAAAGCAAAATAATAATATATAGTAAAGTCTCAATGAGGGAACGTGTAGCAATAATAAATAAAAATACGTAAAAAATGAAATTCCATTTTTTACATGTCTAGCTTAAATTGCTTGATCAACAACAGAATGCACACTTGGGTGTAAAGGATATTTCAGAGAAGTAGAATTTCTCGGATGAAAAAAAAATGATGGTAAAAATTGAGGGTGAGTACTTGCGTGTACAAAACCACCACACACACAGTCTAGAAACCACAAACTAGGGATAGTGAAATTTAACCAAAAATGAAAGAAAGAGAAAAAAATCTCAAAAAATGTAACCTGAAACTTTTCTGTGTCTCTTCCCTCGACACGTTGTAGACTCTGTCAAAGAACTTTCACACACACGTTCAACAAACCTACAGTAACACACAGTCTACCCACGGATTGTAAGTAAATATCAGCCGTAAATGTAAGTAGTGTGTCCACTCAATTTCCTCGACTTGAATGTGAATACACACAAACACACAGACTCCTCTCGTATAAATGGTCCTATTTCATCTTCATACACATCGTTTAAGGAAAAACATGTTGCTTTTTTGTCTATAATCTCCGCACAAGTCCAAACCTATCATCACCTCTGGGAAATATACGCCAAGGTATCTATGATATATACAATACAGTTTTTCAGAATACATGTGCATCAAGTTCACGGATAAACAGTAAAAATGATTTCAAGTGTGAAGAAGACGTTGTGCCATGACTGTACTACAAAAAATTAAGAGTCCTTTTATTTTACTCCCAGACAGACACACAACAATAGAGAGGTAGGGAATGTGTGTGACACGTATCTTCATTAATTTCACGGTCTCTGTAGTATTATCTTTACAGACTGCAGATAGGACTCAAAAAAAGACGCAGGTCTTCCCCTGCCTGTATTCAATATGAAAATAATAATAATAATCAGAAGTGATACGAATATGATTCTTACTTACAACAATGATTAAGTGTAGTATACACACGCGTAGATGGATTGTTTTCTGAGAAAAATACATGGAAAGAGTGCAACAGGTTGTGGGTTGCTACTACATACTTTTTGTTTTTACTTTTTGTTTCAACAGCTGCATGGCTGAAACTTCTCCCTCTCTGTTGGTACTAGTTGTTGTATACCTTGTAGGTCTAATTTGTACTTCAACTTTGTATATAATTCCACAAGAATGCGTAGAGTCATGATATAATCGTTAAATGAAGTACTTGGTCTCCTATTCTTGCACAACAGGTACAATGCTCCGCGTACAGGTATTATATTCTTGGTCTTGATTTTGAACTTTTTTGTACAACAAAACACTGGTGTGTACATTCTGAGGTTGACTTAAGGAAAGATATTATAGGAAACCTACTGTATGTTAGTTGGTGAATTTTCATTACTAGGCACCATCATGTGTCTTTCAATTCTCACGGCGTCTAGAGAAAAAATAAGATTTGTAGAGTATAGAGATAAACAGATTTTTTGCCTACACACAGGGTTCTCTGCATAATAGAAGGGTAGCTTATATATATGTACAAGTTTTCAGTGTCACACAAAAAAAGGGCCACAAAAAATTATTACAATGCCATTGGATTCAATTCACCTATATGGTCAGCCAAAGACAAAAATACCTTACTTATTATTTTCAAAACGGCAGGTTGTGAATCAACTGACATTTCTGGAATCGAATGTCAAATGGAAGATTAGTGAATAACAGAGAAGAATAAATGTGATTTAAGTACCAACCTGTCGTCCGATGAGTCCCTTTTGGATGGAGACAAAAATGACCCAGTCCTTCTCCTTCGCTGCCTGGTATACTCGACTAAAGACTGCGATGACTGGTGGCAATAAATTGATTTGAACATGAGAAGAAGGGAACCGGACAGAGACCGACCTCGGGACAGGGACAGGGGTCACAGGGACAGAGGGTCAAGGAGATCAAAAGATTCTAGCAGTACAACGAAAGGACAGTCTCCAGCAGACGTCTCTCGACCCACAGTTGTTCTTTTGAAAAGACCAGAGACTTTTGCCTCAACTGTTTCTGGAGTATCAACAACAACGAAGGAAAGTCAACAACAGGAGACGAAAAAGGACACCCAACAGACTAAAGAATCTAGTCAGACAACAGTGATTTTGAAACGGTCTGGCCCAGGCCCATCCCTTCGTGCTGAGAGTTTCCCAGATTTACATGGAGCTGTCGAAAGTCATTCTTCACCTTCCGTCAATAATAACAAAAATGACACGTCAGGTCCACCAGCTCCAGAATACAAGATTGCTGTAAGTTTTGTCTTACAAAAATAATCACAAGGGTTCTTTGTTGTTGTTGTTATTGACTTGATTCCGAAATGTATTTTGTGACTTTGTAGAGTTCAAAACCGCCCATTCATACTCAAGTACTGTCCTCCTCTTCGGCTAATTTAGCACCCAAACCGCCACCACTCATCCAGGTATGTACGTTAGAGCATGCCGTTCCATTTATCAATGCAAATGACAAGATGACGGTCAACAAAGAGTCTGAACTGAATTTCATCACTTCCAATTCAAATAACCAAGATTTTTTTGTAATCACAGCGGTTGGAAAGCCACAAACAGGTGCTTCATGTGTTTTCAAATTTAATGTGACCCTTACCTCTCATAATATGACCATAATAATAATGTCTCAATTTGTACTTTGTTGATCATTAATAGGAAAGTCAACAATACTGTCATACCTTGCTACTGGTGATAAGTTTGGAGGGAAGCAAGTCTTTACTTCTGGGGTATGTTAAACGGGCTATTTTTTCTTTTTGAAAGATTTCAAAATGTATCTCCTACAAAATGACGTTGTTCGAGAATACATTGTTAATTATTTGTGATCATAGTTGTCCATCTTGAAATTGTCTAAAAATATTCAATGTGTGTACTTTTTAGCCGGAGAAAGAATGTTCCATCTATGTGACCTCCAACCAGGTCGTTTTTATTGAAATGTCCTCGGTATTCAATGGAGCGGTAGCTAATGATATGATATCATTACTGGGATCACAGGGAACGCTTGAGATTGCTTCAATTGTGAGTATTGTGCCATACCGACCAATAGTTTTCCCATTATCTCAAGGATTTTGAATGCGATTATTTTTGTTTAATTTCAGTCATGGAACATGCGAGTCATGAGCTGGGCTTTTAGTGTGTCCCATGTCGTCTTAATAGTCAGTGAGGATATAGTCGATCCAAATCTGTTTCAACTAATGATTTCTTCTGCAATGGTTCATCCAATTGTACGCTTCTTTCATGTTCTTTAAAATTATAAATTAATTATAATATAAAATATATAATTAGAATATATGCATTGATGAATTTATATCTTTTGATAAATACTTATATAGGACTCTGTCTTTGGTGAAGGAGTTGCTCCAGAATTAGTGTACATTTGCAATAAAGCATCCAGCTCCCTAGTGAAAGATGAAAGTGTTTTAGAAGCAGCAGAATCAATTTTCAACTCAACTTTAGGCAGATCACCCATGATCACAAAGAACTTTTATATACTACCTCATCAACAATGGAAGACACATCACTCCAAGTAAGTGAATACGCTGAAAAAAAATTTATATCTTGTTTTTAATCTCAAGTCTTTGCACAAAATGATTTTCGTCCGGATACATATAAACGAAATATAACAAAATCTTTTTGTTTCTTTTTAGATTTGAAGAACTGAAAGACAGAATTGAAGATTTTAGTCGATATAATCGTGCAGTGTACAGTCCCGAAATAAATAATGTTAAAAGATTTCCTCAAAATATAACATTGTCAGAATGGTTACAAGCTTGTGGCCGAATCTGGGAAGAAATTGGCTTCGGAAATCAATCTCCAGGTTTTTCCTCCTATGTAAAATTGTTACCATAAAAATACACTAATATAATAATCATTCTTCGCTGAAAAATCTTGAGAGACTTTGTTAAAAACTACATAGATTAATCAAACGTTGAATACGTTGTAAGTACCTATCCTTGTCTTTCTATAGTAATAAATTTTTCATACTTGAATTTTAAAAAGACTTGAATTATATAATCCATAGTTTTATTACATATAGTCAGTAGAATGTATTTACAGAATATGACAAAAAGTTTTGACAAAGACGTTTGGTAGGTAGGCAAACTTGTTAAACAAACCACATTTAAAAAAACAAATCTTTTGTTTTCATTAATTATTTGTTCCGTCCCAAGACCAAGTTCCCACAGAAAGTAAAATAATCATTTTTGTTAGTGGGTGACAAGGACTATTGAGGGTCCAGTCAAATGTTTTTTAGGGTTGTAAGTGTTGTGTCCATGAGTCGTATTTTATTACATCTTGTATCAGTGTACAAAAAAGTCATCATTTAATAGTAGGTTTACAGCAGGAAGATACAAGAACAACCTTCACCCACTATTTTTGTTATCTTGTAAATTTTAAAAGCTAGACTCAACTGTAGGTGTTGTGGTATTTTGAGTAGGTACCTTCTGGCTTTGGGGAACCGTTGTACCATACACTGACTGCAATGTATGATATTTAGTATTTTGACATGATTCTTTAGCACACAGTCTTAAAGTATTACGTGGTCTATGGGAGGAAACGAAGTTGTAATGCTTGACTGCTCTTCAGGTTTCACTTTCCTTCACTTGTAAGTTTGTTACAAGTTGTAGCACACCATTTTAGTTTTCAAGTTAGCTACATTGGAGGAGACTGTATGAGACAGTCATCATTTGTCTGTGAATTAATAAATATTATATACCAGTGAGTTGTGATCCTTTTTTTATTGTACTGTTCAATTATTGTGTAAGAGGACGTAATTTGGTGAACATAGACGCTTTTATAAAGCAGTGCATTTTCTTTGATCCACCTCAATAATACTCAGCAGTATGCAACTACCGTTGCTATTTTTTCTCGTTTTTAGTGTTTTTATCTTGTTAGTGATTGGAGAGAGGGATCATCATGCTCATATTAATTCCGTCGGTAAGTTGAAATTTTTTTTTTTTAAATAAGTATGAGTCCTAAATGTACTACACATAATGTGTAATACATTATTTCGACAGTTTTCTCAAGTAGTTGTAATAATAATGGAATCTTAGGGTTGAAACGATTTCCAACGGGTTGTCGCCGAAAAATCGGAGGAAACAGTGTACTCCCTGGAGGAGCTGGCGTGTGTCATAGTTTGAAGCCATTAAAGCCATCAAATATTTTACGAATGTCCAAAAGTATTTGTGCTGAAGGATGGAATATTTGTAATCACAAAGAAGGCAAACACTTATTACAAGTCTCATGGCTACCTCACAAAATGCCGGAAGGTTGCTTTGCTTTTGCTTATGGGTGAGCACCTCAATACATTCTTCTGATATCCATCTCTTTGTGTTGTACTTAAAACTAATCGCAATTATATGCCTTCAATCTCTGAATGAATTCAGAGGAACTCGTCAATGCTGACTCTTTTTTTATCATGATGATTTTCTTTGAGATTTTTACACGCTCTGACATGATTGACCTAAAAATAAATAAACGTCATCTCAACTCTAACGCTTCTTTTTTGTCAACAGTCCTATGACATCAAAATTTCATGATGAAATCAAGAGTATGTACTTACTATTTAAACATTTGACTTTTTTGTGTTACAATGTTGTAGGAAAAAAAGCAAATTTGCTGGATATGGGAAGGATTGTATCAGTCGACTCTACTTTAATGGTAAAACTATACGTATGAATCAGATGGTAATTGTCTTACATAATTTGTACTACCCATTTATATGAGATGTTTTCATTACAGGTGCTCTGTGCTGTCCAAGCTATCATGGGAATACTGCGTTGAAGAAACACTATGCACTGAAAACAAATCAAATCATTTAGTTTCAGTCGAACAAAGTGCTTTTTTTCCAATTAAAGTACCCTGAAATCTTTTTCATTGTAATTTTTATATAAACAATTAATTAATGTAAGTGCCTATATTTCATCAATAAATTGAACCATGTTCATATTACACAAAAGGAATTTTACAAAGTTTAAAACGAATCGAATTCAATAACTACTGGAATTCCATTGTTGTTGTAGAGCAAAAATATTAAATATACATTGTAATTGTAATGAACGAATGATATGGAAACGAAAATTTTGTTGTTGATACACAATTGTGAACTTGCATTTACAATAATTGCGACAATTATTTTTTGCAATTTTTTCCTACAACCCTCAGTGCACAACATGGCATGAAAGCATGCACAATTTTCTCACAGTACAATTAATTCTTATGCTAAATTTTAATTGACATCAAAATTCCTTTTGTATAATTAGTATCAAAATTAGCATCAAAAATGTCAGACAAGGTATCTCCTCCACTTGCTGGACAAATTACAAAATTCCATGAACCCACAATGACAAAACGTTGGAAAGACCTGATTGATTGGGATTTTAAGAAAATATTCAAACAAGTGAGTGACATGACTATTTCCATTGAGGAAAAGCATCTTATAATAGCCGCATCTGTCACGGCAGGTAAGTGAGTACACTTATTGTCAATTATTAATTGAATGCAATGGGGTAAAATGATTCCTCACGATCATTCATACTGCTATCCAGTCATCTCGGAATTAAAGTAAATTGTATAATTAATTTTGTCACAATAGCAATTTCAGGAGGATTTTTCACATGGTACGTCTACTCCCTCATGACAAGGCCAGAAGTCCCAATCGAGTCACCCATTCAACGACTAAGAAACAAAAATGCCTCTGCCAGAAAACGAATTTCGACAGCCACTGAGTCAAATCAAAATGTTCCTGATGGTGTTTTAATCCTTCATCAATGTCCCAGAGGTACAATAACTAACAGTTGTCTAAAACATGTAATTTACCGGTATGTGGTGCAATATTTAATTCAATTCACATTATATGTTATAGGGCGAAAAACTCCCTGCATTGCCCCATATCCTTTAAAATTGGAAACCTTCCTCCGGATCCACTCCATTAAATATGAGGTGAATATAAATGTCCTGTATTAAATTGTCTCTCTTAATTTGAATTAAAATTTTACTGACTGTGTGGTTGTGACTGTGAGACTAGGTGGACTTTAATTGTTTGGAACCACGGGGTAATGCATGATTTTAATTAGTACTTTTAAAATTTCACAAATTGCCTTAAGCCAATACATAGTCATGTTCTTTACATTCGTTATTTATAGCTTCAGACGCTCCCTGGATTACTTTGGATTTGGAAGATATCTGTGACTCTCAAAATTGTATAAAATTCTTGATGGAACGTTACAGCTTGGCAAATGTACTGCCTCAGGATGAGTCAACAATGGCGAATGTTCGTGCATACACTCATTTACTGGAACATCATCTGTACTGGTAAATTATTACAGAGTGAAATTTCTTTTAATCTGTATATTTTTACACTGTCTCTTTTGATTCGATTTGACACCTTCATGTCATGTAATATTTAAAGGGGGATTGCACTTTGGAGATGGGTTTATGACGGAGCGCGGAGTCTGAGTGACATTCAGTTGTTACCCTCCCGGACTTTGCAAATTGTCCCTCAGGTCCGTTCTGTACCTCACAATATGACTGTCCAACAGATACAATGTGTGTCCAGAATATGTATTTAATAATATTTTTGTTGGAAAAAAGGTTTGCAAGACCGTGGAGCAGGCTGCTTGGTTTCATGGGATTGGGAAGAAGAGTCCAAGAGATGTGACGGAAGAAGTCATCGCTGATTTGGCCGCATTGTCCAGTTTCTTGGGTAATTATGAATGAAATATTTTAAAGAACTTTATTTGCTTATAATATTTAAGGCTATTATTAATTGTAACTTTCGATTCGAATCCCCCCAAACAGGTACAAAATCTTATTTCGTTTTTGACAAACCTTGTGAACTGGACTGTACAGCTTTTGCCATGTTGTCTCAACTCATCTGGAATATGGATGGATCTCCTTACGAAAGGGCTATTACTAGTACTGCAAACATTCTATTGTCATACAAATTCCAAAATGACTTGTACATGTACATTTGACTTAAATGTGAGGAAAGCTTTTCTTTTTGCGAAATTACAGATAATCATAAAAATTTGGTCGACTTTTGTTGGAGAATGAGGTAATACGTTTAAAAATATATCTTTTGTAACGTATTCCTTTCTTTCTGTTTTGTGGTGAATTAAAATGTACACATACCATTCATTTTAAAGGACTACATACTGGCCTGACTGGGATTCATGTCTGAATAACAAGCCGTACGAAGATTAAGCCTGTTTCTGGAATTCAACTCTCAACTGACTTTCTCCCCAACTTACTCTTGTACATGAAGGACTCCTGCCACATACAAACACTATCAAGGGAATGAGAATAACAAGAAAAATTAGAATTAATTCTTGACTCTTCAGGGACCCTCCAGTCAAAATTCCAAATTCAATACTACAGTATAGTTTAGGAAAATTTTCAATTATTGTCTTCTTACAAGCCAATCATCATGATGCATAGTAACTTGTGTATTGGCTTCAAACATTGGCTGTAATCTCAATTATCAGTGTGACTAACCTCACTTGTACCATTCATGCTCGTAATTCCAAAGGAAATAAATATTGCATTGACTCATACACATTAATACAAGTTGAGAGGGAGTATAGGAGTCGAAAATCCAAGATCCAAGAAGCTGACTAATTCCACAGTGTGACACTATGTAGCTCTTTTACATATATAATTCTTCAATTTTTACATAGCACTAAAGTATGAGGATGGATAATGCTCTTATTTCAAATCCTAGTCCCCTTATGAATATATTCAACGAACGATGAAAACTCTTCGTTCGCCCTGTTATCTCCATTTTTACGGTTTTGTTGATTTACAAGGCAAACAAGATTCTCCAACCACCGATAGATCCTTAGGTCCAATTGGATAAAATGTACAACTATTTGATTGTATTTACTTGGATGTTTATTACAAGCTTGTGCTTATATGTAAATAGCTAACTTAAATAATTTGTTTTTGTACTCTCTCTCTCTGTGGTGCATACACTTTATCATCAGTCAGTAATACTGACTCAGTATACATACAGTAATGTAGAATGTTCCTCATTGGCTCTTGTTCTTCGTTTTATCTTCCTCAGTTTGGAGAGTTCAGAAATGTGTGTGTCCAAAGCCCATATAAACTGAAAGTCACAAGTTTAACTTTAAAATGGGATGATTTTTTTCCCTATAATTTTGTCCTCCCCAATGTACTGGCCATCCTATTCACTGTCAATCCCAGTTGTTTGTGGTAATTTTATACACGCCTGACACACGATCATGCTCACAAAACACTATAATTCATAGCATTTCCGTCCGTTGTCCACTAATTCAAGTTCATGACAACTATATTCCTTCGAATTTATCGCTAACGACGACGATTAGTTTTTTTTTGTGTGTGTTTTTTCGTATGAATCAAATTTCAATTCAGGCTTAGAGAAAGAGAACGGCCTCCTCCTCTTTACAGCCCAGAAGGAACGACGAATTACAATTTCCAAGTGTCCAAAGTGAAAATACTATTTAGAAGGTCAGATCGTCGGTGTGTGTCAGTTAGAGTTGAGGAGTGTGTGACTTATTTGTTATTACAACAAAAAAAGGTATTTTTTTAAAACCAAAGGGAAAATCAAGTTGAAACACAATTAATTTCAATCATCTCACATATTACATTTGTTGTACATTTTTGTCAATTTCAGAAAATGACTAGCTCTGCAGTGAAAATTGTCTCCTGCTTTCTCTTCGTTCTGTTATGGGCTAATCTGACCAATGCTACTCCGAGGAGAAATCAACCTTATGTTGTGAACCGGTGGTACAGGTGACCCACACACAATTTCATAATTTTGATATTTCATGAAATAATTAACTTGAACATCAATTGACAATTCCAATGTGTCTTCACTACTTTCAGCATGCCGGGATATAGTGAGACTCCTTACACAGAATGTGATTGTGATGACGGGAAGATTAGTAAGGTGGAAGTCACTCCCTGCGAGACTGAAGGTGAAAGAGAGAATTCTTTAATTAGTACATCAATAGAAATATCAAATATACATCATGTTCAGAACAATTTTGGTTTTCTTTGATTCAGACGAGTCATGCATTTTAAAAACTGGAACCAATGCAACAATCCACATCAAATTCTCGTCGAAAGTCAAGTTAGTCCCTACCCAAACTTGTCTAAGTCTAAATTAAATCTAAATCAGGTTTTTTTTCATTAAAAACAATTTTGATATGACTAAATAAAAGTGAGGACTTGTTACTTACATTAGGTCAGAGAAGTTGAAAGCTGTTGTGCATGGGATACTCGGATCCGTGCCAATTCCTTTCCATATTCCACAGGTCTTTTTCATTTTCAACAGTATAAAATAAATTCTCATTTAATTTAATTTGTAATATGAATGATTAATTTTTATTCGGACAGGGAGACGCTTGTCAAAAGTCTGGAATCCAGTGTCCACTCCAAGAGTCTACTGATTATGACTACTCCGCACAAATCCCAATTCTAAAAAGTTATCCAAAACTGTCTGTCAAGATAAAATGGGAATTGGTCGACTCGGCTGGAAAGGATGTCGTTTGCATCATCATTCCAGCTAAAATTCGTTGAAGGAGACAAGGAGAAAAAGTGGAGTGAAGGATTATTGTTATAAAATTGATTTATCGGAGACAACTCAATTAATATTCATGTAAAGGAAGGAAATATGTGTCAAGTTGAACATTTTCATTGTGGGGAAGGATGACTCAACGAGAGGAATTTTATCAACAATGGTGCTACGTACTACTACAATATTTACCAAGTTACACACTCACTTGTGACTAGTAGCACACAAACACACACACACACACCACTTGTTATTTTGTATTAATTAATCGTTTTTTTGTTATTCCATAATTTGGAGTTTAGCCCTATAGTAAAAAACATTTTTTACTGTGAGGTTGTCTGGCTTCTTCCTTCCCAATCCTAATGAATCCATTTAGTTTGTGTGATAATTATGATGTTTGAAACTAACTTAAAACAAGTAAAACAAGTTTAAAATTTCATTCCATCATCTGAGGCTATATACACTTGACGAGTGATGTATAGATACTACATTTACATAAATTACAGTTCATGAAAAGTTTTCCCTTGTAACTTTGATTTTCTTTCCTTTCATTAGTGATCATCAGTTGATGGTCAATCATGTTTCTCTCAGTGAATTTTGAACCACTTTGTTATGTTATTGTGTACATTAGGTTACTCACAATTTCAAAATATTATCATTATTTTTGGTCGACACACGGTCCTGGGTCAATCATTTTGTTTTTTTTTGTATGACTTCAAAACTGAAGGTGTAAACATGATTAAGGTGGAGATGAGCCATTTCACTTTAAATTAATTACACACCTTGGACTCAATATTTATGCTTGTGTTAGGTCAATTTTGTAAAATGAATGCATATAATATGCTGAAAGAGAATTGTCAAAATTAATGCAAAATAAAAATTATATAAAATTAAGTCGAGCAGCATTGTCTCATCCTCCCCAATATGGATTCCAATTCAAAACCCATACTGAATTTCCTTCCTTGGTCTTAAAATGTACAAACTAAACAGCAGAACTAAAGCCCATTATATAAATTGTGATTACAAGTACACATGACCTGAGAAGAGGAGTCAGTTTGTGCAATTTTGAGAATCAACTTAAAGGACGCCATGCATGAGGAGTCAGGATTCATCCCAACTACACAATATTCTCAATTGATCTATTTGTAAGTTGCTCAAGTTTTTTCATCCTACTTCCTTCTTTTTTTGAGATATACAAAATAAAATATAAAATAATAGTTTAACAAGCTTGGCCACCCACAATCTGCATAAATGAATGTATATGAATGTGATATTAAAAACTTATCCATGTTTTGCGTCTCAGAATCCCATATCCAATAACACTTGAAGTACTAAACATATAAAAAGTTGTTGTGTAAAAGTTTAATGTTGCCTAACTCTTGTTAGTGAGGATTTGCAAATGAGTATAATTAGAACAATTTTTTTGTATTATAGTATCAATTCCCAACAACAGGCTTCCTCTATTAGTTAGCAAATAGGAAAATAGAGAGAGAAATGACAACATCAATTCGTCATCTCACATTTTATTAAACTGTAAGTAAACAAATACACAACAGAAGCAGCTGGGAAAATATAGAAGAATAATTATATGAGTCGCAATTAAAATGTCATTCTTGATTTATTTTTAAAATGTCATGTATTCGTTGTAGACCCAACCCAAATATTTATACCCTGACTTCTCATCCTTAATATTTAATAAGGAATAAGTGTAAGAATTACTGAGCACGATCAAATAAAATATCACTTTTTTTCTCATGCACTCCGGATGACTTACAAATTATCGGATGGGTCACTAATGCTCAAATGTAAAATGTCACCTTTCAAAAAATTTCTAACACATTCAAAATCGTAAAACAAAATTTGGAAAATCGGCCTGCTTTAACTCCTCCGTCTTCCCTCCCCCCTCCTCTCGCTTCCGCACGGACTGCTTTTACCTCGCACACACACAAACTCTCTCTCTCACAGTTTGGATTTGGGATTCCAGTGGATCTTTTGTAAACGTTTGTTTTAGTTTTCATCATTTAATTAATTGAATTGTTTGAAATTCAAACAATTCTTGAATTTTGAAATAAAAATATGACAAAAATCCCCCGGGTGTAAGAAGACATTGGGAATTCAATCAGACTATTTTCAGACCATTATGACATCATTTTAACCGGGTATTACATTTTTTCAGAAATTGCATACCTTTCACACTAAAATTTTGAAAAAATTATTGCAATTATTACAATGTTTACAAACTATGGGGAATTCAACTAATATCGAGTTTCTTCGACAATATTTCATCCGGGTGTCTGTCGGAGGTATTAGAATTGTCCATGTCCCTCACGAGCAAATTGTGAAAAAAATCATCTAGGGTAACTTGAGGTCCAAATTTTTTGATTTTTTCAAAATTTTAGACGCCTTTTTGATTTTAAAGCCTATGTCCTTTGACCTCGTCCGATGTACGTATTTAATGTCATGTAACTAACATGTAAATTTGGTGATGGGCAGTGTTTCAATGTCAACGTTTAAAACTACACTTTATTTTTAAAAATGTGGTTTTCAATCTTATTTCATGACCTGTGACCCGGGTACAGGTCAAACAGGATGTGCATGTTCGTCATCATGTCATTTAGTCTAACTTGAGTCAGTTTGGGAGTGTATGTGTACGCTAGTTAAAGATTTTTATGATGAGATAGATGGACAGACTTTCGTGCGTACATTATAGGAAACAGATAGATTTACCACAAATAATCCCTTCAAAAATGGTTAATAACTTTTTGGGCGACAACCGATCCGTAACTTTTATTTTATATGTTGGTTCTGCTTATAATGTTACATCTTTCTGCTATCTCAGAAGTTCGGGTCGGTTGTCGCCCAAAAAGTTATGATATGTATGACAATTTCCAAAATTTTGGAAATTTTTTTTTTTTTGAGTGCGCCAGATGATGTGTTTTGATAAAGTAACTAGGGTTTGAAAGTGACATTTTGTCATATGAAGCTGTTCTTTTTTACTAGAGCAGTTTCAAAATTTTTACTCACACTTTTCAAAAATTTATTGTGAAAAAGTGTGTGCAAAAAATTGAAAAATAATACTTGCTAAAAATTCTTGAAACATCATAGTTTTAGGAAAAGTATATGCTAGTAGCTGTAGTTAAAAGTGTAAAAGTGACTTGTGATCGTGCTCAATGATTCTTACACATAATAAGGATCCCTAGATGACTGGCGTACAAAATATACGGTATTATTATTACTATTCCTTTCATCTTGCGGCAGTCTGTGTACTTTTTTGCATTCCTCCTCAAAAATTGACTCTAGTCTGTACAACATCAAAGTTGGCCTTATAGTCTCCGTGTGGATGGATGAACGCAGTCAAGTTTCCGTTCCCATTTAAAAATACGAGTAAACCATGATACATCGTACACATTAAATTGAGGATGGTATACATACCTACATACATAAGTGTATTATAATATTATTGGACATACCATCACATTGCGTGTCCTCACAATATCATCACCACACAAAAAATATACGAGCCCTCCTACTCCTCATCATCATTCTATATCTGTACAAAGAGAAGAGAACCTCCCGGAGACAAATGAATAAAAAAATATTATATTATATATTACAGTACACAAACACAAATAATAACATTAAAAATATACAGGGGTTATATTTGGCAAAATGACATGCTGTTGGTATAATCTAGATTTTTATAAGAGCGTGATGTGATGTGTGGTGACTGGTGTGTGTTGTGTTATGTAGGGCTAAAGATATTTTTAAAGATAGTTAACCTCTTCCCCCTTTGTAATATATAATATTTATAATAATATTATGATGGTGATAAAGGAATACCGTAAAATCTCATCATCTTCTTCTTCGTCTCCCCATACATTTAGCATCTCTTGTAAATGTTCCACTCTCCCCTACTTTGAACTACTCTTGTACATCTTTGTAATGCATTAAATTAAAAAAGATCTATATACACACTACACTACACCTTCAAAAAAACACACACACAGTTGGCTGTGTGCTGCTGGGTATACGTGTGTATATAACCTGCTGAAGTAATAATTACAATAATTGTTTTAACACTAGTAGTAAAGTATGGGTTTAGCCTGTACAGATACTTTGACTGTACTTCTCCACTCAAAACACACACACACAATGGAAGGGAAGATGAGGGAAACCAGTATTAAAAGAAGTGAAGGTAGTATCATACACATTCACCCAAACACACACACACATCGTGTATACACATACACGATGTGTGTGTGTGAAGAAGAGCTGCAAATTCTGTTTGAATGCTGGCCTAAATACCCACTGACCTAAGCAGCCCTTCTTATTTTCAACGACGACAATTTCATGAAATATAAGTATAATATGTCCACGTACAGCGTACGTCTGCCACTGCTTTTCATAATGATGTGTGTGTGTATGTGTAGTATCCTTCATTTCCATCCAATATTAGTTTGTTCACATTCACACTTGCACCTTTTTTTTCATCCTTCCTCTCGTCCGACTTGATTTTTTTCCCTCTCCCTCTCTCTCTCTCTTCCAGTCCCATTTGCATATTTCTTTAAATTTTACCACTTCAACTCTTTCCACTGCACCCCTCACTAACGTCTGTCTGTCTAAAAGATCTTTGGCATGTGTGTGTGTGTGAGAGAGAGAGAGAGGATGGGTGTCAGGAGTCAAACACATTATATTCCAAAGTCGTCACAAAATCTCTCATGTGTCTGCTATCGATTTCGATTACCTGTTTTTTTGTTGATATGTTCATCTCACCATTGTTTCTATCTCTTTCTGTGTGTGCGTATCAATCTTGTGATCAACTCACATTTTCCTTATTGCCATTATGTTCTCAATACTGACGGCTGTACTTATTGGCGTCATAATCATATTATGATGTTTACTCTGTACACACACATACACACAGATCACAGATTAGGTCCAGCTTATGTTGACAGCTACACAGAGTACAGTGTATGCAAATTTCTCTCTGATAGATCTTGAGTCAAGATTCTTGACTGTGTAGTCCTCGTAAAATATTACAAATTATTTTTTTCTGATCCCAAATATTGCGCAAGGGTCCTCTTTTTTATTTGTGACCATTACGTGTCACATTATAAATAGATTGCTTAATAATAATAAAAATGACTAGTGTAAATTGAACAATCAATTTTTTTATTGGTCCATTATTACTCAATCTTGAACATCTTGTTTCAATGTTTACTCAAGATGAGCTCAATTATTATTATAACTAGCAAACACTTTAAAATTTGGTGTCTTCACACTGATTTGAAATCAATGATTTCTGCCATTCGAACTTAAAATGTAATCTGTCTATTTGAGTTCTCTTCTCTTTCTTCCTGCGTGTTTTTGTAACAAAATTTGAGTAACTAAACATACAAGGAAGACTGAGGAAAGAATTGGCCCCAGTTGTAATCTTCCAAGTACAATGACACATAAATAATAATAATGTTTTGAATTGTAATAACACATTTTTGATTACATCTTTGACTTTTGACTCGTCCTCCCTCAATCCCATTGTTAGTTCATCCCACCTGTGTTTGTATTTTGAAATAACGTACATTAGCTTATGAGGGAGGGATGAGAGAGACTGTGTTTTGTCAATATCCTCATTATTAATAAATGATAATGAGGAAATAAAATTCGGGGTGGGGAGTAACTAAACTGTGTGTGTGTATCAACAACAATAATAACACACACTCACTCATGTATTTGTCACTCCAACCTGAATGAAGAGAAATGGAAAATTTCAACTCAAAGTCCATAAATGAGAGTGTGCGTGAGTCTTGACTCATGTTACTGTGTCTACCCCAATCAACAAAGGATCATGTCAATAAAGAAATGGAAAAATGTAAATAAAGAGCAGGAGGAGACTCTCTCATCTTGTACTGTCTGTATGTAGTCTGGTCAACTCTCCTCTTCCTCCTCCTCTGCTCAACCCACGTCCATTAATTAAAAGCTCGGAACTAGACTCATCTTTAAACTAGCTTTTGCACCTGGCAAAGCAAGTCACAAGAGGAGTATGTAGAGTGTGGAAGCAGGAGAAGCCAATCACTATTTGCACATTTTGTACACATTACAAGTTTTTTGCATGATCGTGAGAGCACTGCAAAAATATATATTAGTATATACATTCAGGTGTATATATATTGTAGAAAAATAAATGTGATCAAGATCAGGCAGATGATTCAGACTAATCATAATCATAGCCCAAATGTTCATTGTGTTGATGTGGAAGTGGTTACCCCACCTGTAACATCACTCTTTTTATAAACTATAACTTCCCCTCCTCATCCTCTGTTTGTCATAGAGATAATACTATAATACAAAAGACACGGCGATCGTCTTTGTTATAGTAGGAACACCCATCTCCTTACTGTGAGATTACATTTGTAAATATAAATATAGACTTTCGTTAGGGTTGCTCAAAAAGTTGATCATTGTTGTCTATCATTCCTTTACCCCTCTCTCTCCTCTCCTCTCTTATAACATTATTATTATTATGATGCTCACATTTGACTCGTAAGAGTGATAATATACAATTTATTGTACATAATAAGGAAGAAGGTAGTTGTGTGCAATAGTTAACTAACTAAAAACTCAAAGTCCCTTTTCCTTGGGGAGTGTGACTGTGACTGTGTGTGTCTGTGTGTGAGAGAGAGGGAACGCCGTCACACACACACAATCTTCTTTATACTTAGTTTATGGCCAACCTTCAAGCGAGGTGCATCGCATAGGCCACTGCGGTGTTCATTTTTTCCCATCATTTTTGTTCCTTCTGTTTTTTTGTGTGTTGTTGTTTCCATCCTCATTTTGTATGGGTGGAGGTGTGAAAATTTCCCCTTGTTTTATGGAAATTGACACCATTTGACCAGTGAGACGTATTTTTGGAAAATATAGTTAAAAAACCGCCACTTAATTTCAGTTGAAAGTTGTGGGTGTGTGTGTGAGCAGTGAAAATTTTTCTGTGGTTGTTACTCGGAATTTGTTATTGTTGTTGTGTTGGTTTCCTCCCTCCTTTTTACATGTTAGACTCATGACCTCCTCCTGGGTCTCAAGTCTTGTGTTTCCCTTGTGTCAAACGTCCCGAGTGGAGTGAGAAGATTTTGTGATTTGTGTAATATGACGAACTTACATTCCAACAATCAAATGCTCAAAAAATGTGACCGGCGTTCACACACTCAGACTACTTCGTCATTATCATGGATGACTTTAGTGCCAAGTTTGTTGTTGTTGACACTTTTCGTTTCTTGTGGTATGTGCCCACTTCACTTTCTTCCCTCTTTCTCTTCTTCTCTCGACTCAAGTGTCATAAATGTCGTTGGGTTTCAATGCAAAATTAATTTCAGTCCTCAATACCACACACACACACAGAAGGATTACATGCTTCCTCAGAATCAGAATTGGTGGAATGATACATGTACATGAGGATAGTTAGTCTCTTTGGAATTGGAAATCTTTCATAATTTTTACATTGTTGGAGAGTTGTCAATTTTGCTCCCCTCGTGAATGTACAGTGTCAAAGAAATTTGTGTGTGTGTGTGTGGTGTTGTTCCATCGTGTCATGTTAATTTACTGTATTAATTTCATGCCTTTAACTGTACCATGCATGGTATATGGCCATGTTTTCTTAATACATTGACTCCTATCCTCGTGTGTGTGTCTGTGTAGTTTCGTTGTAAAAATTATGTATGTATAATTTGATATGTCTAAATAACATGCAGGCTCTCTCTCCCTCGTCCACACACACACACTTTTAATTTGAGGTACCAAAGGGGTATGTTAGAGGAACTGTAGCAATTTTCATCGACGAAAAGAAAAAAAATGTACATATTTTATTTTATAAGTATAAGAGTATTTATAATGCTCTTCCGAGTCTCTCTCTCTCTTTTTCTTGTGGTTGTGTGTGTACATTATATTCTTTTGTCTACTTTTTCGTGTGTGTGTATGTGTTTGTGGAGAGAGAGAGGGGGTTCAAGAGACGATGATGTCTAATGTAGCATTATAGCGACATTGGACTATCTTTTTTCTAGATCTGTATACACTCTGACCAAAGGAATGTTTTTGCGTATAGGTAGTCTTATGCACACACACACAGACACACACACATTCACTCACGAGATGAGATTGAATATCTTGTGTGTACTCTTTCGCAATCAAATTTTCCCTTCCTACAATATATTATCATCTTAACTTTCGTGAATGAATAATTGAACAAAAGTTTTATTATTACTATTTCCCTTTGAGATTGACGCAATGACAGCACAGCAAAGAGAGTGAGAGAGAGAGAGAAACACTTTTGGTATTATATTATATACACGCTGTTAGTTAAATCTTAGGAGTGAAAGAACAACATGTCACATTTTTCCCTCAGCCTCAGCTCTAATCTTTTTTAATTTGTTTACATTTTCCAACTCTTGGAATTCCATTGCAGATCCATGAAGGAATTTAATGTTTACAAGATTGTGTGTGCCTGTTTCAGCCTCAACTCAAACAGTCAGTAGAGGAGGAAGATCTTTACTTTCCAATGATGATTTGTCAAGTCCAACGGAAGTCAATCCAAATTTCAATGATGCCAATAAATATTTTTGGGTGTCCACAAGTAGTCCATCCTCCATGGCTTCCATGGTATCCTCCCCGACAACATCCAGCAGTGCAATTCCATCCGGGAGGATGATGCAAATCCGAAATTTGACAAATGAGATTGCTGAAGCGACACTCACAACCGCCACCTCAAGAGCTGACAAGGGGAGAGCAATGGGGGATGGGGTAAATTTACCGTTCTTTCTCTAAATAATTAAAATTAACTAAATTGTACTTTAATAATTTTTATTACTTTCTAGGTACTGACTTCTCTCCTCAGTCGATTTTCAAAAGTTTTGGATCTGGGAAAAGTTGTACGGGAAATTGAGACGTCTGTGAGTTTAGCTATAGAGTTATATGGTCATGTGACGGAATGAATTGATCTAAATATAAAAAATTCCATGACACACTCAAATTTTAATCATTCCAGGTGATGACTTCTGTTTCCTGTACTGCATGTCGTGCCGGTGAGTTTTCCTCTTTTTCCTCTTTAGTTTGTAATGTTGAATTATTTCATACACCTCATACATTCGATGATGACGGAGGTTCATCCATCTTACAGAACATGAGTCCATTATTATGGAGTGTGAAGTGATAGTAATATTAAAGTTGGAATAAAAGAGAGTCAAACTAGTACGCACCAGAATATGTGGACAAAAATATTGTATATAGACTTATTAAATAAGGCAGGTGTAGTGGGGAGTTTTACAATCTCACAATCACTTCCATTGTACGTCAGTCATTCCTTCCCAAAGGGATATAATATAAATATACAATATTATATTTTCCGGAAAGGATGAAATCAAATACTGAAACAATAGAAATGAGAGGATGCTCAGTTGAGGGAGAGGGGGTCATTTATATTTAGGTAAAAGTGTAGTTCGAGTGGAGGTGGTTGTTGTTCCTCGTACGGTCAAAATTTTTGGTCATGTTTCTTTAATTATACTTGGAAAGGGTACACATGTGTGTACTTGTACTTTACATGTTTAATGTGTAAAATGTGAGGGGGGAATAATGGACTTTGAGTGTACTTTTAGATAAATTCAATATAGAACAGAGAGAGAGAAAGAGAGAAGGGATTTTCAATCTCAATGAATTAGGGTGGTTGTGAGCGTGAGAGAGCAGTTCACAGTGTAGTGAATCATAAGGTACTTTAATACATTCCTTGTTCTTGTTGAAAGGGATTTAAATGAGAAAAGGCAAATGATAGCGCAAAATTATATTTTGAGATAAAATTTTTTAAATAAAAAAATACATAACTTGGTATTTTGGATTACTCTTTCCGGGGTGGCGTATTCACAAACCCTACATTATTTGGGTCTCTCTTTCTGTAATAACAATGATTCTTTATTAGTCACCAAAATAAATTAGGGTCATGACGACGTGGAGGAGGGTCGGATTTGCAAGTTCAAATGGGTCAAAAGTCATATAAGATTTTGTGAGTTTCATTAAATGTGTGTGGCGTCGTGGCTAGCTTTGAGGAAATCTGTTTTGGGAAAAGCGAAATGCCATGCGGTTTGTCATCTTATTTTTTATGATCTCAATGCCTTCTTACTCCATTTATATGTAAATAGGAAAGAGAGAGAGAGACTATCTGGGGACTGACGTAAGAGTCTTAAAAGATGACAGAAAGAGAAGTATCAGATGTCAAGACTTTGAGTACCTGGAAGCGTCTCTTGTGAGTGTGTCTGATTGTGTAAATTGGCTAGTATTCTGAGAGTCATAACTCTAAAGGAATTTGAGAATGGGACTCATAAAAAGGGAAATATAAAACCGAATTAAGGTTTTTAACTTTTTGATAATTAACAAAGAATTGTGAATAATGAGGTCATACTCATCTCATGTGTCACACTTTTTGACACACGTAGGTTTTATTTGTAAAACTTGGACACTGCACAAAATATTTTTTAGTGATGGAATTCATCCAAATTGGCATTACTTCGACCTCTCACTAATTAAATCTAGAATACGGAGAAGGTGAGGGATCACACACAAATATTTGTTGTGGAAAATGTGAATTTCAAATTGCATGGTTGACAAATGACTTTTTGTTTTGGACAGAATGGTGTTCCTTTGTTTTTTTTACTTTGTAAAAAATTTCTCTCTTTGTGCATGTAGTTCATGTGTAGAAATTAGAGCTTCGTATGTACATGACATATTTTTGAGAGATAAACTTGACAAAGGTACAATAATTAATGGACACAACAGTCCCTTTTGTTTTTGCCACAAGTATGAAACCATCCTCCGAGGACATTATTATTAACATCATTCACATCACTGTTTTCCCTCCCCTGCGTGTGTGTTTTGTGTGACGCTTACATTTACTGTACACACAGCGAAACAACACAAAAATTGGTTCAGTTCCTAACTGATCATCTTCTTTTTTTGTGATTGTGGCACTTACCAGGATATGCAGTTTAAATCCCTGTTGCACCTCTTCATGTCTAAATAATTTGATTGAGTGTCCTTTCAACAGAGACTGTGTATAACAACAACATGTACACACACACAATATAAATTGATATAAATTTAGACTGATTTGATTAGGATGATGATGGGTATAAAATTTAAAGTTACGCTTCTGCCTTCATCCTCCTTTTGTATCAGTCGCATTTATTAAAATGGTTGTGAACGGACGATAAGAGGCCACGAGTGGAATATGGAATGACGTAAGCAATTTTTTTTGCTGAAAATAAAAATTTGTCCGTGACCCTCAATTGAAATCATATGTGTGCGTATGTGTGTGTGGTCGTTCCTTCAACTTGCCACACATATGCCTACAACTACAACACAAAAATATTTTAGCACTTCCTCCCTCAATGTGTTTCAAGGTAAAGTGGAGTTAACAAAATGTACTGAAGCCTTCTTCCATGTCTGATTGTCACTTGTTTTTTCTATTTTATTATTGTCTCACTCTTTGCGTGTATGTGTCGTATAAACGGATGAGGTTCTCATTTAATAGTAACCAATCTTGTTGTAGTTACAATCTTAAATTTTTTTCGAAAGCTCTTCTCTCTCACAACAACAACAACAACAAATGGTGACAACTAACTGACTCAAATGAGTCCATCGTCTGTCTTCCCAGTGGAATACTCTCCTTTTTTACTCACTCTCGACCAATTTATTTGTGTGTCTCTTGTGTGGGTTTTCATTTTCTGATGGTGAACAAAAAGTAAACACAAATTATGGCATCAATCAATCAATTTTTGCAATTTAATCTGACTGTTTTTGTGTACACGTCATGCTGACGTGTCTGGGTGAATGTTTTTGATGCTAATTTTTATTCTCATTACAAAAAATGAAGGAAAAAATAATGGAGGTCTGAACCAATCTATCCTTCAAAGTAAAAGTTGATGTTTCTAGTCACACTTATACCTAAATGCCTACATTACATGGGGGAAAACGACTGGGATATTTACACGTCGAAATGTGTTTGGGGGTGAAGGGAAATTTTTTTATGACACATTCCCCTATTAAATCAGATCTACGCAGCACACATCATCATAGATATTCAATTTACTTTTTTCTATAAATACACAGACTGTCCTCAAAGCCTTTTTTATTACATTTTTTCAATGATGGAAATAATTGAGATACACTTACACACACGCATAGCTCTGTTATAATAGTCTACTCTTGTTGTATCGTTCTTGCCTTGATTGCTTAATTTTTATATATAAGTATGTAGATTTTTTTTGTTCGTCATACGACGTTCTTCTCTCTCCTATCAGTTTGTACTAAATTTTCAAGTTTCGCCTTCACATTCAGATGGACGAGCTCTCCTTGTGTGTGTGTGTGTGTACTTTCTCATATTTATATTTTAATTCATAGGGCAAATAAATAAATTTCGTAAATTGTAAGAGGGAAAGTTTCGAAGGGAAATATAGGGGAGACGAAGACAACGTTGTATAACTGTCAGACGATTGGGAAGAATTACGCACACCATTTTCTATTCTTGTAGAAAATGCGTACCCTCTCACACACGACGTACATATGGGGCCGTGTGTGTGTGTGTGTGTGTGTGAATTTCAGATTCTTCCTTTTGAGAGATTTTCCCTCTTCCTCCTCCTCTCTGAATCTGCCTATTCACAATTAGTGTAATTTCCGTTCTCTCTCTCTCTCTCTCTCTCTCTCTCTTCGTCTGTGGCATCCCTCCTTTTTTCTATCATCCTCTTTCCCTTTTCTTAGTGTTGACTCAGAACTGTGTGAATGGGCATGGACGATGAAATGGACGTACATACATACACAATATTATTAATACAGTACAGTAGGATAATATGTGAAATTAGACAAAATAATAATGAAACTTTGAAAGGTCCAAGTCGTGTGTCAATTTGGGAGATGTGATCAACTCGATTTATATTGTCATGACTGTTGATTCACACAAGAAGAAGAAGAGAAGAAGAGTATTTTAAGTTTAATATACAAAGCACGACTTTTGTAGCTCCTAGTGGATTTTTACTTTTCAAAGCCCTTTCAAATTCTCCCTTTTCCTTGGATTTGAATATAGGGAAAACCAATATAACAGAGATTAGTGTACAATATAACATGGAAGTGGAAGAGGAATGGACGAGATGAGCGGCATTACAGCTGTTTTCTTCCTTGCAAAAATTTTGAGCTTCTACCCTTCACACACACACACACAGAACGTTCACATTCTTTGTTATTGTTGATGCAGGAGTTAATGCGATCATCATCATTGGGCCCATACAGGTATTGTTCGTGTTACCGTGAGTGTGTGTGAGTGTGTGGAGATTTTGTTGGTGGTGTGATAGTGAATGCATGTTATATTGTGGATATAGGAAATCATAGTTGTTGAATAAATATAGCGAAAAAATTATGGAGACTCTAAGAAGATATGTAGAGATTGTGATTGTTCCACAGAGGAGGAGGAGGAGGCACTCTCCTTCTTTATCTTGTTGTTGTTGTTGAATGTCATCTTACATACTTGTTCCTCGTTATTTATGTGGGTTCTTGGGGTAAAGCAGTGCATCGACGTGTGCTTCCTATATCCCCCCAATGAAATGCAGTGTGTGTGTGTGTGTGTAGTCGTGGTGTGTAGTATGTAACTCCTTCTACCTATAAATATTTCATCAGCTTTCACTTTCTTTAAACTCAAAGTAATGCCAACAAAACTTCCCTGTTGTTCTTGTAATTGTACAAAGGGAAAAAGCGCTCTCCTCTCTTCTCTTATTCTTCTTCTTCTCAGTTTCCCCTTTAACTAGTGATGATGAATTTCTTGGGTTTTTTTAAAAGCATTATTTGTTGTGATTGCATATTGTGATTAGCAAAAAGCTTACCCCTCGGCAAAGTCTCCTCTCCTCTTTGATAATATTATAATGACAGCGGCATGCTTTAGCTGTAGGTGTAATGTGATTCAAAAATACAGAAAAAAAATGTCCTCTTAAGTTTCATACATCCATTTATGGTTCATTTACGTCTCAAGACAAAAAAAACGCATCACTCCAAAGCGTATTACATGCCATAAATTGACATTTTTTGAGGGATTTGATTTTACTCTTAGAATCTGATGCACCCGTTGTGACAACGAGTATATGCGAATTTTGTATGTAAATTTGTTTGTGATTTTTTCAGGTGTGGGACTTTTGTTTCACTATGTGCACAGCGGCCGGACAAATGAAGAGATCTCGATGGCTGGTAAGGAACAATTTTAGTCGCCCCTTTACAAACTGAGTTGCATGGTCTTTTTTTTAAAATAAAGAATTGAAATATGAAATTTCCTTTTCAATAGCTACCAAACTGTGTGTAAATCTGAAGATGCAAACACCACGTGTTTGTTCGGGGATCATCAATCTGTACATTGTAAGTTTAGTCATATGACGGATGAACCACTTTTAAGTCTCTTTTTGACTGTTCCTTAGTTCTTTCTCTCTCTCCCCTTATCTTGTCTTCTTGTATTAAGTTACATGATAAGATACTCAAGAAATTCTATATTTATTCCTAAACTAATCCATACTAGTATTATCAAAGCTAAGAAAAGTTCAAATAAATTATTTGTGAGTAAAAATCTCAGCTGGGTGCCAGTAAAATGGACTTGAAAATAAAAATGTTTCAATTTTTGATTAAAAGTAGTCAAATTAGCCACCGAAGGTGACCTG
>WJFB01000675.1:0-51324 GCA_009870185.1 Pygmarrhopalites habei | reverse complement strand
TGAGAGGGAGAGAGAATGAATTTGTAATATTCAAATTGTGGCAAAAATCATGGTCACTCTCCACTTCATATTTACACTAAATAAGTTAAATGAATTTAATTTAATATCTTAATAAACTCAAAATTTATTACACTCTCTCTGTCTCTTCAGTGAATGTTTTACAGTGACTCAGTTTGTGTGTGTGATCGTTTAGAATGATGTACCTCAACCTCCCTCTCTCCTCTCTGACTGAGTTGAGAGAGAGTGTGTGTGTGTGTGTGTGTGTGTGATGATACGCACTTAATTTCCTTAACTTGTGTTTGACCTCGCACTTGAGAAAAGACAAGGCAAAAATGCCCTCCCTTTGTACACGCCTTTACATTAGTTGATGAGGATGGCTGCTGATGATGAGTTAAATTGAAAATTGATTAATTTCTTCATTGACCTTTTCCTCTCATCTCATCCTTCCCTCTTCTCCCCCTGTCTCTGCCGCACTTCTAGTTGTTATTTTTTGCTGCTGTTGTTGTGACTGTTCCTTCATTGTTGTTCATTCTTGATATTGTTATTTACCTTCGCCAAGAAAAGAAGTGTGTAGAGTGAGATCTATGAGAAATATTTTAATATTTGCCATATATAGAGTCATACAAACATACGTACCAACACACACGCGCACACTGCATCATATTTTATGAGGAGTGAGATAAAGATGAGATAACTTATCAAACATGAGATTCCCCTTTAATTCCATTCAAAATATTTTATTTGAGAAGACAATTCTCAACAGTAGTTAAAAGTAGACAGCCACAAAGAAGGAGAAGATTTTTTTTAAGTGATTTATTTAAGTGTCATAGTCATACAGTTTACATAACTGGTATCAATGATCGACACAAGTTTCAAGGATCAAAAACATGCCAATATAAGTACACAAGTCAAGACCAATTAATACAAGTACTAAAAAATAAAAACTAAGGAGGCTTATACATAATGTTGTTACGAATGCTTAAAATGTAAGTATTTAACTTATTCTTAAATTGATCATGAGAACAATTCAAATCTCTGATAGCCAGTGGAAGTTTATTCCAACTGTTGATAGAGTGAAAATAAAAAGAACTGCAAAGGACCATGGAAGTTAATTCGTAAATTACAAGACAAAGACAGTTGTTCATGATAATCAGCGACTTCTCGTCTTTACGACAGTAAAAAAGTCAGGGTTAAAAAATATAAATTTAGCATGCAATCAGATCATTTGCTCTTTTTTGAGATTATGGAATTGAGAGAAGGAAGAAAAACCAGTTGAGATAAAAAGAGAAGAAAAGGAGAGTGTGGATTGAAAGTGTTTTTCAAATACAAAACATGTTGTCCATTAAATGGACTAGAGCATCCAGCCTGAATTTTTAATAGAAAAAAGATAGGTTAATAAGAATAAGAAATAAGAATAAGAGTAATAGAGTAAGTAAGAGTAAATAAGAATAAGAAATAAAAAGAGGTTCATGTTCTCCCACATGTAGAAAGATAGGTTCATCCAGAATTGCGTACACCTTAAAAGATACGCTGTACAAGTAAATATGGACATGGTAACAATCTACACACACACAACGCCTTGTTTAAAAAAAAACTTTTGCTCTGTCCAGCCAGACGGACAAGTTAGAGAGGAGATCTGACTCTTAGCGTGTATGTTGGAAGGAGAATTACACATGTTTCTCCTGTCATCTCACATTGCTTTGCATAAATATAATATAATATTCATAGACAGATATATAGATTATGGAAGAGTGTGTGTGTGAAGGAAAAGAGTGTCATTACAACTTGCAACTTATTGTCTGTCCCATATCTGTGTAAAGAGTATTGTATTGTAGAGGGAGGTACACGGGCCGTATCAACGTGTGGAGTAAAGTAGTCACAACAATTGTTTGATTATTGAATGAATTCAAGTGTTGAACTGTCTACGTCAGTTTCCATTAAATTACATTACATTAGACTACATTAAGAAAACACTTGGAGGGCTGGGTTATCTCGTGAGGAAATCACACACACACACACAGCACTCCACACTTACACACGAATTTATATACAAAGTGTCTATGGTATATATATATGTATTCCTTGTTGTACAAATGTAACTTTTTCTTAAGTGTAGTCTCCCAAAGACTCTCCATCATTTATACGCACAAACACTGTACATAACGCTAACAACTAGAAGAAGCGCAGGGTTCCTTTCCTCTTTCTCTCCTCTTCCCACTTTTGACATACACAGTCATACATTGTATTTATACACATTTGATGTGTTGACTATAATTTTCAAATGTAAAATGTATAGAGAGGCTATCGAATGGAAAAAATATGATGAGGATGGAGGAGACGTGAAGATTGTCAGGTCAACAGTTGGACTTGCACACCTTGCATCTAATTTTCTCTCTCTCTGTGGCACACACACAATCCACTTTAGTTATTTGGTGTAGGTCCATATATACTCCAATTCATGGTCAGTCTACCCATATTATATTTGGATGTAGGCGAAGAGGGGGCAGATGGTGTGTATTTGATTGTTGTGAGGCCCTTCGATAATCATGGTGGATAATCAATTGAGGAAGCATGGAAAATAACTCTTGTTTGAAACTAGAACTGGATGATTCCCTCTCTCTCTCTCTCCTCATGTCAATTAATCTCGTTGCAAATTCATTTGTCATTCCCTCAATTGTGGACGATGTAGGAGGTGGGTTGGTTGTTTAGTTTTGAGTTTTGCCTCCGCATGGAATTAATCTATTGTCTTTAGCCCTAGGGAATCCCTACTACTTATATAGAGTCTCATTCTGTTTCTGTGACTGTGTGTGTACGTGGACGTGCGTATGTGTAACGTAATGTATTCAACATTTGTAGCTCTAATAAATTTATTCAAATGCATGCAGAGCAGATGATGAGCTGGTTTCTTAAATCAAAAGAAGAATGAAGAGAGAGAATGAAGAAAAAAAATTCTCCTTATTTCTCTCCTATTAAATTGACCATCACAAACTACACACTACAAATTCATTCATTTGGTTTCAGCTACTGTACACCACTTTGTCCATTACAATGTACACACTAATGTGTGTGTGTGTGAGGTTTAAAACAAGTCACAAGCTACAAGCTAAAGAGACAGAGAATCAGTTTAATTCTGCCACAAAAAAGAAGAAGAGCAAAAAACATTAAAAGAGGGAGAAAAAAGTTGAACGATACAAGAAGAGCATGGCTTATAGAGATTTAGATGAATTTAATACGAGTTTGAATAAATAAATTTGAATTGTACAGACAGAGATAGGCCAAAGGTAATGGTCTATGCAGAGGCAAGCATTTCATTCCCCATTGTCCTTCTCTCTCTATCTCTTTAGCCACAATATCAAGTTGGAGAAAAATAAATTCGGCACAGTTCGTTAGTGGGAATCATAGCACCTCTAACTATTGCACTTTACCACCACTATTGAGATTAGGATTGAGTAGAGACTATAGTCTCTCACTTTCAAAACGTACATTGTACACCTTTACTTAAAATCCTGTGTACACACACACATACTCTGGTTACTCATAGGAGGAACCTTAATGTTCCAGAATGGAAAGGTGCGGAGATTTTATGAAGTGTGAACGAGATTTTTCGGTTTTCCTCAATAGGATGAGAGGAAAGGGTCTTAGTGAATAATCCAGAGAGAGAGAGAGAGAGAGAGAGGAGCAAGGTATCTTCTGTCTATCTATCGTGTGTCTATGTGGCTGTATGTGTGTGTGAAGTCATCGCTGGGAAAATTTATCGTCGACACGTTTTAAAGGCTCCCCCACTCGCTTCTTCAATTATTAATGGCCCAGCCCTACACTAGAATCCACAATATACACACACAGAGAGAGAATAACATAGGCAATACTTTTTTGACTTTGGAGAATATCTCCAGCCTAAATCCATCCTATCCTTGTGTATTGATAAACTGTGTGTGGAGAAGGGAATCGGACAGTTTTTGAGTGCAGAGTTGTGTGTGTGTACAGAAGAGCAAGTTTCACCTTTTAGCTTTGAACCTATCCAATTCTAAGGACACACACACAATCATCTTTTCCACATTATATTCCAATTGAAGCGAATCCATGGAAAGAGATACAGAGCACTGTCTCTCTCTCTTTCTCTCTCTCTCTCTCCTTTTGGCTCTATTGATCTTTGGAGCATCCTCTTGAAACTCCATTTACCCATATTTAGTCACACACACTACCATGTCAAGTAGGGCCGTCACATTGTACACACACACAACTGTCTCTTCGTATTGTACTTTTCCCAGAGAGAGTCAATACATAGTCAAGGATCGGTAGACAGAGAGAGTCAACGTGTATGTGAGAGAGGGATACTCGATGCAATATATTGTCATTTTTTAAGGGATGCCTTTCTTAAAAGGCTATTTTTGACCAAAAATTTATAAACTCCTCCAGCTACCCCTCCTCCCTCCTCTTCTCAGTCTCTCAGGCTCTTAGCACTCTGCACTCTTGTGTGAGTGTGAGAGTGTGTTTGGGGCCAAGAGAAAAAGGTCAAGTTCACCTTCAATTTTATTTTTACAAACTTGTCCTTTCCCTTCCTTGACATGACACACACACTCACTCTTTCTTCAACAATGCCCATCTTTGAAGGGAGGAGGAATCATCAAAAAAGTCAAAAACGATTGAGATGACCCAAGGGAATGGGAAGAATTGTCTTGCAGAAAAATCCACTCTTGTTTTCCCTTCCTACCAAAGACCGACCTACCCTATGCCTATGTTGTGTGTCTTCTAAATATAGTATCGAAAGGTGTGGGGATAAAAAACTCTACAAAATTTTCACTTTTACTTTATATTACACAAATCTTACACCCTGGTTTGTTCTGTTTGTCTTCTCTCTCTCCAAAATTCATTGTCAGTTGCCACTAAAAAAAGGACGAGGATAAGAGAAAAAAGTCATATAAAAATCAACCCCTTGTCCTACCCCATTGTCCTCTCGCCTCAACATCAAAATCTTTGTATTTTCTTCCTTTTTCCTCTCTCTCTCCCTCTCTCTCGCTCTCAATAGAAGATACACAATTTGAACAAATATAGTGTCAAATTACGACATGCCGTCAGAAGCAATAAAAAATAATTTTTGAACACAGGTACACTCACACACACTGCAAGTTGCTGCACTACGAGTTACCGTAAAACTATGACAAGTTACAAGGGTTGAAATTCGTACAACCGGACTCACATCGATAGGACCTATTTGTCTCTGTGCCAGTTTATTTGTTTGACAGCACACTACAATAACTTGTGTACAATTTGTACAATGAAATACTTAAATATAGGTTCTTTGTTCTCTATTTGTCAATTTGAAGAGGTTCATTCGTCTTTAAACCTTGTGGCCTTTGCCCTAACAGTCAGGAGTAAAATCTGAGAAAAAAAGTGAAAGGACTGATATTCGACTGTGAGTGTGATGATTGGAATTTTGTTTGGGTGCCTCTGCTCAGTCTCTCTATCCTTCTAATTGAGACTGTGCCTCACAATAGGAATGGATGGCCGATGGTCGAGACAATTTGTACACAATGAAATTTGGTTGGTTGGTCAGTCTGAGGACCATATACTTCTTCACAGTGCATTGTATTTTTTAGGGACTCTTTTTTGTCAAGAGGTGTCAAAGGAGTCAGTGAGGAGAGTAATTTTTTTTTATATTCTTCTTATTTGTCTTCTCAGGTAATCGCGGAAAATGAAGGGAGACACACAGACACACTAAGAGAGACAGAGAGAGGGGAGACTTGAATCCCATTGGGAGTGGGAAAGTGTAATGATTATAATGTACTATTGATTGAGTGGAGTGTTAGGCACTGAGATAAAAACAAATTTCGTAATTTTACACAAAACAGTACAGAGGAGTATACACACAGAAAAGAGGGAGAGAGGAATAAGACGGAGATAAATTGAAAATGAGGAAAGTGTGAATTTTTGTAGAAAAAGAATTAGCTTGATGAAGGCAATTTTTTTGTTATTGTAATGTCCTCCTCTCCTACATACTTGTAGACTACACATAGAAGTTGGTAGTTAAAATGGTCAAAGCCAAGCCATTGCAGGGATGTGCACTCATGAGGGGTAATGAGGATATGACATGAGGATATGGCTCTCGGAAGAATTGAAATTAGTCTTTGGATAAACTTTTTTTTTAGTTGAGAGAAAGATGAAGGAAGTAAGACGGACTAGAGACAGAGTACTGTGGAGGGAGAGGAAGGATGTGGCATGTGTAGTAAATGAGATGAAATG
Organism: Pygmarrhopalites habei; assembly: GCA_009870185.1. NCBI lineage: Eukaryota > Metazoa > Arthropoda > Collembola > Symphypleona > Arrhopalitidae > Pygmarrhopalites > Pygmarrhopalites habei. Next base: position 45,084 of record WJFB01000675.1, on the reverse strand, counting down.
GATGAGTTTGAATTAGTCACGGTGAAGACAGGATAGGTAGAGCACGATTAGACGCACATGAGAGAGAGAGAGAGAGAAGAGGGAAAGAAATATTTTTCTACCACACACACATTACTTTGCTGTGTATATGACTCGGAATTTGGAGATATACTTTATTGAGAAGTGATTCACGTATTCCAAAGATGTGGTGTGTGTGTGTGTGGAGCATAGCCATAACGTACAATTATTTCAGTAATCATAATCATAATAAATAGCTTCTCCATTCCACACACACACATACTATACAGAGTATCGTACTGTGACGTGGTTACCAATGTGTGTGTGTGGTGTACGCGAGAGAATTGTGATGAGTGAGTCAATTGTGGAATGAGCCCATTGTAACTGTACACTGACTCCTCACATGTAAATCTGTGAGCTCTGCTCCCTACCATTGCCATGGAGCTCTTTTGACTTTTTTAGAGAGGAAGAGAGAGAGAAGCTGATAGAATGCGAGTGAGCGTGCATCTCCGTCTATTAGTCCATGATGGATGAATGATAGATGGTTCAGAATCTTTCCCTCTCTCCTCTCCACTTGGGAGAAAGATGAAAGATTAAAGGGGAGATTAAAAATTAGAAATAGATTATAAAAGGTGGAAATCGTTTATCACCCATTTGACAAGTTGCAAAGTGCAAGGAGAAAGGAGAGAGGGGAGGAGAAGGTTACATTAGAGTCCAACACAAAATTTTTCTGTTATTGTGTATCACACACACAAACACTAGAGAAAAAAACGGAACCACACACTCAATAAATACACAATCCATCGTCGATGAACAATAACTATACTGTACTATTTGTGCATTAAAATACTTACGTCTCCCCTCTTTGTCATTCCTCTTCAAAAGTCTCACTCCACTCTGCCCTCTGTTTGCGTGTGTGTGAGTATCAATTTCCTAAAATCCAAATCTGAAAATTTTGTAATTACAATTTCTCGTTTAATTACACAAGACATTACGGCTAATACAATTTAACTGTGAATTGACTTGCTCGTTTAAATTGGTTTGGATGAAACAGGGAATTTGTTAAATTTTTTAGCAGGAGAATAAAAGGAATTAACGTGAGAATAAGGATTTTTCTACAACCACAACACAATATTGTACTGCTCCAAGTACAGATTCCACAGAGGAGAGAGAGAAAGAACCCCATGGGCATTCTACATAAGGGATATTGTATTCCAAAGGTAGTGAGATGGAGGTGATGAGTAGATGTGAACTCACCACTGTTGAATATATAGATTTCTGAGGTTTCACCATACATGTGGACGTGGGGATGTGTGTGTGTGTGTTTGGGAAGGGTTAAAATCGTGGTGGTAGAGAGAAGATAGAAGAGAGAGAGAGAGAGGGAGAGGGAGAGGGAGAAAAAAATTATTTTTTGACAAATACAGATTTGCCGTAGTGATAGATTACTCCTTTTAGAATGGATGATGCCACGCTCTGGACGACCGACCCTTCCTTTTCTCTCCGTCCAAGCAGTCATAAATCTCTAAATGTCCACCGCTCCAGCCAAAGATGCTCTACAATCCCATATATTTCGAACATCCAACCACTTTCAAACTTGTCTCTCTTTCTACATACATGTATATATGTATACACACACCACCACCAGAACTACTACACACATATATAATCCGGGAGGAACCAAATTCAAAAAATCCGACTTTTCATCTCTCTCTCTCCACCGCTTTGCCTTGCCCTGTTGTTTATATAACAGTTAAGAGGACAAAAAGACAAAACGACAATGACGACAACATTCAAAGTCTTTCCGTGTTTATTTTTTCTCCATCTCCATCCTTTTTCCATTGACTCCAGCGACACACACACAAGAGAGAGGAGAGATTGTCTAGTCAACAATTTTTCTCTCTAATTTTTTCCACTATCTTCCCTCATTCCTTGTATGTATAAAGAGAGAGAGAGAGGGAGAGACCAAAGGAGGGTTATATCATTCCCTCTTTCCATGGTCGGCCAATAAGTAATGTGTAATATTTTATGTATTTTATAGAGTATAAGAAAATGAGGGAAGAATATTGGGAGTAACTCCTCTCTCTTCAAGTCTGAATGAAAACAAACCAGCCCTTTATTGTACTGATTCAGGAGGTTTATTTCTCTTTGTTTAAATGACTGTCGTTGGTTGGGAAAAAACTCATGATTAACGCTCACCGTCCAACAATAAACAAATTGTGTTGAGGTGAACAAGCATATGATAGCCCATTACAATATTCCATTGTAGAGTAGAGCACTGCTCCTTTTCTAACATGTACAAATGTGGAGGGAAAAATTATCTTGACACACACACACTTACTCTCTCTCTCTTGTAGTACTTTTCTGATCTCTTTCGGTGTGTGGAAATCGCGTGATATAATCCTTCTCTTCCTACATTTGGAATTTTCAACACAATCTCTCTCCATTTCTTCCCCTCTCTCTCTCTCTTCTTGATAATCCACTCTCTTCTGATAGAAAGGAGGAAAAAGCCGACTTGTTTTTACTCTACACAACATACGCACACAGGTAAGCTTCCACAGTTTAAAGAACACCGTGGATGAGTCCAGTCAGTTGGTCATGAGATGAGAATCAGTGTCAGTTAAGCAAAGTATTTCAGAGGAGCGAGAGAGAGAGAAGAATCATATTTAAGAGAGGGAGAGAGGGAGAGCTCAGTTGTTTTGGTATGGAAGTCGTCATAAAAATGAGATCATTACGATTTTGACTTGAGTTTAATTCAGTGAAGGGTCTCATCTCATCCTCACTTTACTTCTCTTTTCTCCTCACCTCACTAAACTCCAAATTGTTCTTTCTCTCTCTTCTTCCTAGCATCACATTTTATTGTCCATTTATCATGTCCAATGATGAAAAGTGAATTTCATGCAAGTGACTATCATATGGAAAGACACACACACACGTGTGTGTGTGGATATTATATATATTTAAATATGTTCGTATACAATAAAAATAAGAAGAGAGCTTAAGTGCGTAAGTACTTGGTCTGCTCATCTTCTTCATCTTTTCTTTATGACCCAAGCTTTTTGCAATAATACATTTATCCTCATTTTTATGCTCTTCATTTTATAACCAGGAAATACTATTTTGACTGTGTAGTCCACACACACACACACACTCACTCACATAATTTAAAATCATAGGCTGACGGTCTCATCGTCATGCGACCCTCATCTTATTTCAATTTCAAGAGCTTTTAGAGCATTTTTTTCTCTTTCTTGACTTTATTCAGCTGTCATAGCTTGTCATTTTGTCAACCACTTTGTTCTCACCCCTACAAACAAAAGGAGAAGAAACACCAAAAATTAAATCCACAATTTTTTGACATGACACATGCACAGGTTGTGTTGTGTCCTATTGTGCACAGGCAAAACAATTTCAAATTCTTTCACCATTCTACCACATCTTCATTTCAACACGTAAGAGACTTGGAAGACGTCATGCTATGCCCTGCAAATTTTTTTCAACTAGACTAATAAAGAGAAAAGGAGGGGGAGAAGGACAAGTTTTTACCAAAAACAAAATTCCATTCCCCTCAATTCGCAGAAGGTAGCATAAGTACCGAGCCCGCAGTGAACAGTAAACAATAAATACAAATGTAGGAGACGGGGAGGGTCCAGAAAAATTTCGCAAAAAAACAATTTAACAATTTTGAAAAAGTGTAACAATGTCTACAATTTTCTGGCGTCAAAAAGTTGTTGGGATGTACACTGTACACCTCAAAAGCGCCTTCCTTAAAACTAAAATGGTCGTAATGAGCCGAGCCGGTCTGAGTAGAAAGAAAGAGAGGAAAACCCATTATTTAAAATATATGGAGACTTCTCTGAAACATTTTAGTGTGGAGCTATATAGATAGCATAGGGTAATATAATGGCATAAAATTCAAAAAAGGTCATCTCTCTTCTTTCTCGTCTCAAAGTTCGGGGGAGAGTGAAAAAGTTGCCCTATCTCCCATTTCCACTCGCTCCACATATTCCACAGTCAAGGACTCTCTCTTTGGTTTATGTACTTGTGTGAGTTGGGAAAAGAATGGGAATGATCACATTGAGGGTATGATGCGAATCAAAAAGTGTGAGTGTAGTCATTTGGAATTGAGCAAAAAAAAATTATTTTTTGAGAGTGTATTGTTTGTTCCAATTTTAAATCCTTCCTTCCTTAAATGCGTAGAGTCACACCGTTGGAAAACACACACACACACAATATAGATATTAAGAGAGTGTGATGATGAGAGGTGATGTTGAATAGAAAGTAGTTTAGTACGGGACGATACAATTGGAGCTGGTATTTTTTTGCAACGCATTTTTGGATTTGGTATTGTATAAGAGTGGCTGGAGTGGCTCATAAACTTTGATTTTTCTACGGTCTCTCCACTTCCCGGCTCATTGATGTCAGAGGAGGGAGAGAGACACAAGCAGAGCACCCCAATTAGACTCTATTCATTTGCATAAAAAAGTCCCTTCAAGGAAGTTGCCTCCATTTTTACATGAATGTACGAGTATGCATAGAAAGGTCCTTGAGTCATTTCTCTCTCTCTCTGTATGCAAATCTGCAACTGATGCATTACAGCATTAAAAGTGTGTGTGTAGAAGTATTTCACAATGCGGCATACACACAGTGTAAAAGCACATGGAAGGAAAGACCCTTAAGGTTTCCCATTCTCGTCTAATTCCCCGGCTTTTCCATCAACCAACATTAATATTTAGATAAGATTTACAAGAGTATGAATGAAATGAATGAAGCCTCCACCATTTATACTCTCTCAACTCTTTACTACTCTTACTCTACTCTCACTCTACTTTACCCCCACTTTGTTCCATTTACTCTCTTCCTCTCCTAATGTAACATAATATAATAGTTTACGAGCTTATCCTCCTCGTTTTTTGAGCCATTGCATTTATTAAACTATTTTACTCTCTCTCGCTCTCTCCTTTCCATCCTATCATCGTGAAGAATTTTTTTAATAGGGACCCACTTGAACTTGAACTTGCACTTTGAGCGTTCCAAACCTTTAGCATTTTTACTATGTATTATGTAGACTGACGAGGTATGCATAATTTGAATGATAAGTCATACCAGAGTTGGATGGAATTCCTGGACCACTGTTCTCACTCCTCTACTGTAGGCTGCTGTTGGTAATATTAGATGAGAGATGTGGAGCGGTCTGGGTGGATAAATGAATGCAAATCTTGTCATTAGGCAAAGTACAAACGAATAAATAAGAAGGAACAAACAGTCAGATGACTTACATTATTCCGAAGGGTGCGCTTTCCCCATGTGATATCCCTCACTTAGTCAATACATAAGTATATAGTGTGTATGCACACACGCACGATTCACAATCCTGAGACTGTATAAACTCTCTACGAAATGAAATAGAGTATCTCTCCTGCACACACGCATACTCTCTCACACACAGGTATGTGTCTTGTAGGGGCAATAGGCGTTGAATTCTGATTCCACCACTATTATTACCATCAACAGGATTACTTGCCATTGAATGACGTGGGGCTGGTTATGCCTAAAATTGTGCCTCTCTCCTCCTCTCCTCTCCCTATAGAGAGAGAGTCTCCGTTCTCCACGCCGAAGGTATATGGATTTGTGTAGGAAGATACTGCACACACACAACATACTCTACACACCGGATTTAAATGGGAATATACATTGTGGAATGGAAGCACAGGATTCTATTACAAGGTAGAGCAAAAATTCCTCTCTCCATCCATTTACTTACACACATAATATTCATTTTCCTTCATAGTTTGGATAATCGAGGGGTTACCAGTCTCAGTCTCCATCTCCTTCTCTTCCTCCTCCTCCTGATATTTAGTATTTAGACGAGAGAAAGGGAAAGAGACGAGGTGAATGAGTGAGAGCGCATCGGATCAGCATTGCGGCTTCCTTTTCAAAAAACATTTTTTTTCAAACTTGATGTGGCTATTTGTATGCATATGGAGCTTTGCTCCGTCTACATGAGGACGTTGGTGGCTGCTAGTTGATGTGTGTGTGTGTGTGTAAAAATACCATTTTGTATTATTTAGGATAAGATAGGAGAACAGGAGGGAAGGATTGGGAAAGGAACTAGCAACTTTGTCATAGAGAAGGAGAGATGAGGAGAATTATCATATGTGATCAAAGGAGCTTTGATGGCACAACACACACACACAGGAGGGAAAGAGTGACTGGGAATGGTGTGTGTGTCTACAGGATGAGGGAAACTGTGTTGGAATTGGAGAGAGAGTTTTTTCCAAGTAAAGTATATTTATATTGTATGGACAGATTGTAAATGATGTAATCGGAATGAGAGGAGAAGGAGGAGAAGAAGATGGGAGATGGGAATGGAGGAGTGAAGGAGATTCTAAAGTGTTTCTATTGTCAGACTGAGCATAAAATATAGAGGAGAAAATGTGGGGAATGTCCTGGACATGATTTTGCCATTGTAGTTCGTGTATATGACAAATTTCAACAAGTTCCCCAGCCAATGTCATCCAGTTTGGAAAACTTGAAATCCGTTTAGTTTTTTTCCTTCTCTCTCTCTCTGCCCCTTCCCTCGTCCTCAACTTGGGCTGTGAGCTTGCTTTTTGTCAAGCACAACACACACACACCGTCAGTATAAGAAAGTGTACGTCTTGAAGGTTCTCCTCTGTATGTAGTATATAAATGATATGGTGGCAGCCACAAGTTGTCGTCATTCTCGTCGTGGGTGACTCCTTATCGCACGTGCACTGAACACTCAAAATACCTAAGTTCACCACTAAAAGATCATCATGATGTGAATCTAAACCAGGCCTAGGAGACAGCAGGAGAAAAAATGAGAGAGAGAGGAATAGGGGAAGAGAGGGAAGGAAGGTAAAAAAGAAAGAGAGAAAAAAAAAGGATTGTACAATTTCAACTCCACTTACAGCCACAAAAACTAACCAACAAGTTTAAAACTATCAACAAGCAATAAACTGATTTTTACCCTTCTTCTCCTTTTTTCTCTCTCTCTCTCTCTCTCTCCACATTCACACCGTCCAGTCCACACACACACACAAACTGTAGTTGTTCCTGCCGCCTTCATCAAAGCCCTCCATTGCAGTCCAGCCTAAACACAGACTGCCTGTAAAATGTTAAAGACTCTTGTTTTATGCGCTCATTTTGAGGGGATTGGGAATTCTGGTGGCTGTTGAGCCAAAAAATTGAGCATTTGTGTGTGTCTGACTGTCTATTTATCTGTGTGTGTGTGCCCTTCCTCCTTCCCTTCCTACAATACGCTGGTGTATTTATTAGATAATGGAAAATGTCTATGGAAAATACCTTCATGTGTTTAAAGATAGAAAAAGAAGTATCGTCATCTCTTGTCTTTTATCTCTCTCCTCATTTTTATTATTCATTCATTATGCATGGACGGGAGGATGATGATGAGTGCTGAGAAGAGTGAAGGCGACAACCACTATTATCCATTTTATTGAACTTGTCTCTTCTCCTCTGTCCCTCTCTTCCTAGTCTTCCTTTATCTATACCGTATTCCGGTGGACACGACACAGTCAACCTTTTTCATCGAATTTTCATTTTACACAAGGGCGAAAAGTTTTAATTGAAAATAAATTGAAGAATAAATTTGATGAGCCATGATTTGCAGACCCGTCTTTTATAACCAGAACTGTGGTATAAATTTGTCATTTCCTACTCTCATAATTGTGCAGTTTCATGGATTTCATGGATACGCGAGCGCGGGGTAGGTATATCTATATTATCTAGCACAAGAAGGACTCATTCTGGCAGATGATGAAGATGAGGAATGATTAAGAATAATGATTTTTCCCTCTACTCCTATTGATCACATTCAAAGTTGTACCTCCACACACACACACACACACACTCCTCGACCGATGATCTAATAGTTACAACTATCCAGCCACTTTTTTCTCTTGTTCAATAAAATAAGCCGTGCTTCAGCCATCACCACACACACACACACACAATGGATTGAGAGAGAGAGCTGTAAAAATCAAATGTCATGAGCAAAAGTGTACAAAACAAAAGGACGCACGGGATGGATTGCAAATCTTTTATCGTGATGACCACATAAAAATGTTATATAACCACTTGATGTCCATACCATCAATCCTTAGCTTTTAACCCACTATGTAATATACCTAGCAAAAATTCAGTCTACCTCCCTCTCTTTTTGTCGTCAGTCGAGAGGCTAATGTAATGGAGGAGGAAAGAGGGAATTTCAGCTTTAACTTGCCACCATAAACAACATTATTATGATGGGCGGCTCTCCCCCTTCTCTCTTGTATATTTTGTACATAGACACACGCAGATCATATACCTGCACTCCACATACCTTGTAACTTCACAATCATTCAACTCACTCTCCCCCATTTTTTTAATTGTTCACAAAAGACAAATAATGGAAATTTAATATCATAATATATTATTGATAGGGAGTCAGATTGCAAAAAAAACCAATCAAACCCAAACAAATGTGTGTGTGGGGTTGTTATCAATCTCTTATTCTCTCGTTAGTTTTTTGACTAGACACAGTAAGTCCTCACTCATACCGACAAACGCAGACACAGACAGACATCTGGCCACACAATTGTAATTAAAACAGTTGGAGCAATTAAAAAACTCTTTGCCTACTTGTCCTCATCATTGTCAACAGTATAACAGGCACATTGGCTGAATGTCGAAAGGGAATAGGATAAGAAAAAATACAAACATATTTACATATTGTGTGTGTGTGAGTAACAACAATACTATCATATTAAAATATACTACACAATTAAATGCAACGCTCCTTTACACTAAAGGAACAAAACATTAGATCCCACGACTACAGAGAGAGAGAGAAGAATTGATTTTCAATTTAATAGTCAAGGAAAAGCAGTGACCACTCTCAATAACTGTGTGTGCTCGGAGAGATGGAACCAGTAAATCTGGCTTATGGACATCCCTTACCATCGTAAAAAATTGGATAATGAGAACAATTAAAGTGGTGAGTGTCTTCTTAAATCAATTACTACGATTCCTTTAACCTTCTTCCTCATCTCCGTCCCTCTCACTCTCTTCTCATCATCCCTCTCAACTCTCAGGTGTACTGGTTAGTAGTAATTATGTCATCCGCACTTCCCTATTACACACACGTTCTCCATTCTCCCCCTCCTTCCCTTCCTCCACACACACACACACAACTTATCATCTCACTCAATTCTCTCTAATGGAATGGAATGGATGCAAGCAGATCAGTCGATCTCAATGCCAAAGACAGATTGTATAAAATAATTGAGAGAAAAACGGTGTAGATCTACCTCATTACACTCTCTTCTGGTTTTCTAAACACATCTTCCATCTTTTTTGCATATTATTATCCCTGTCCTCTTCAAAAAAGAGCAACAATTTTTTTTCCTCCTCCACTCAACTCAACTCTTCTTCTCCTGATTCTGATTATCTTAACAAACTAGACATATGGTAATAGAGGAATGAAGAAGCATCATCATCATCGGTCTAAATACAAAAGATAAGGATCTTGATAGAAAAAACTACTTTATTTTTATTTTTATGCAAAAATAGTCAAGATGGCAAGCAGCTCGTGTAAATTAAAGTGAGAAAAAATGTGATAAAAGAATTTTTACAACCCACCCTGTATCCCTATCTCTCACTTGTTGTATAACGTGCACTTGGAATTGTGTTTTCAAATCTGTGAGAAATATAATAATATTATGGAGTGTACAACAAAATATTTCGAAGGAATAATAATAATGGGATTTTTTGGATGGGCTGGATACATCACGTCGAGTCCTCTTTATTTCTTTTTTTTCAAGAAAATATTGTGTACTTGTGTTTGCGTATGTGTAATTTTTCTTGACTTTTGACTTTTATTTGAAAATTCTAGAGGCAATAAATATTGTCTCTCTAAAATATAATAGTGTAAAGGAAGGTGAAGAACTGTCCCAGTCCAACATTATCTGAGAAATATTGAGGAGAAAAACTGAACAAAACAAGAAGAAGAGCATTATTATACATCACATTCACATTTTATCATGTGTAACATTTCATGAAGAGGAGAAAAAACTGAAGCACAATGTCCATAATCTTGTGAACAAAGTACATACATCGTGTATACCTACATGAAAGATTAGAAGTTGAAGGAGGAAAAACTGAATTATGATCAATTAACACAGCATTTGAGTCCGCCCCATTATTGTACTTTTGAAAGGTAAGATGGGTGGCAATTCTTCTCTCATTTTTTCTCCTACATCTCTCTCCTTCTCATTTAAACCATTTTTATATAATAGCACAGTCCTTTCATCCCATCAAAAAAATTTTTGGCGAGTGAAGGGTAAAAAAGACAAAATCGTTGTCACATAAATAAAAGAATTAAATCATACTCAAACTTTTCAAGGATTTGGATCTTGTGTGTGTTCGTGTTCTATATTTTTTAAACCTTTTTTTGAAAAAAATGCATTAAAATATATTAATGGTCCTTCCATCGTATTCGCATCAGATTGTCCATAAAAGAATAGAGAGCAAAAAAGGTTACAGAGGTCAGAGAAGTGCAAAATAGAGAGAGGAGAAGGAACGTGAGGGATTGAGGAGGAGATGAATTATGTGGAATGGAAAAGACAAGGAGAATGTATTATTAATAAATTTGATCTAATAATTTACCATTTGTACTTGTGTCAATAAATCTACGCCTACTGTCAAAACAAACAAGTTGTGGGTACATGAGATGATATACCAGAGCACGTTGTCTTGTCTTGTTTATATTTGTATTGTGTATTGTATATACGTACCTAATCCCTATATTTATATGCAGTTCAATTTGTATTTTATTAACATGTACAACTCACAAGCAGTATTTCCTGCTTTTATGCACTGTGTATTGTATGTAAAGTGTGTACAGTGTGTGTGTGTTTGTAAAGTGCAGTCAGACGAGTGTATTTCCGAAATAAGTTGTAGCTGTCCAGAATGAAAAAAAAAATGAAATAATAATTTGTGAGTAATTGGTATGAGCCTCGTGATTTTTATTATTTTTCAATTAATCTAATCTCCCCATGTATGTCCAGAGAGTGAAACAGGGAACCAACACACACACACACACACACAAGGAGAGAGAGGATTCTCGTTGATCCACATACTGCTGTGGCCTTATATCCTTGTACATTCATTTTTTACCCAAAGAAGCTAATCTGTAGCACTTTATGTCCCTGCAGGGATGAGAAATATTAATATTAAAATTTTTTTTGATGGCCACAACATGCTCCCACGTACCTTACTCCACTACTTTCCACTTACACACACACATAGACACACACCACCACCACACGATGAATGTGTAACGTTAATATAGTAGTTGGCTGGTCTATTTAGTTATTATTTAATCAACAATTTCTGGATCTTTCGCCTACAGGTAAAGTCATGAGGAGGAGATGAGCCGTGCATGAGTGTAAGACACTTGTTGCATCCAAATCAGTCTACCCTCCTCTCTTCCATCTCCTAATGAATGTATTCCCCCTTCTGCTCCATATATACACATACAGTAGAGAGGGGGAAATATTCATACAAAGAATTCTACAGCACACAGCGAAGGATGATTAATGTGGAGCAAAATCTGGTTCTGGACGTGTGTGTGTGACGACCTCACCAAAAGTAAAAATCCTGGACACGGCACGTATCCTCATAGAGAGAGAGACAGAGAACAATCTCTTTGGAAAAGGACTCAGCCCCGGCAATGGGATTTTGACACTGGATTTTTATATTAGTAGCCACGATAACTGGAGCGAGTAGTGAGAGTGAGATGATGATGAGTTGGAGAAGGATTTACATTCCATCGTGAAATTCACGTATAGTTATCATAATGACACTATAAGGTTATATGGTATTGGGAAAAGGGATTATTCTATTTTACAGCATATATGAAGAATCATCAAATCATCATCTTCTTGATTCACCTCATCTCCTTCCAATCGGACAAAGCGGACGGTGAGAAGTGGACGAAAGAGAAGATGAGAAGGAATTGAAAAGTTTAGTCAAAAATCATGCGAGCTCAATAAACCTATTACCCTATTAGATAACAGAGAGAGAGTCTTTCATGGACTTGGCTTATTATTACATGTATGTAGTATAGATATTTTTACAGTCCAGCCATTCATGTCCAGACTGTATTATTATAAAATTATTAGGAAAAATATATTCCACGCCATGTCCACTTTTCTACAGTCAAGTCTTGACTGAGACAGCAAAATAAACCTAGAGTTCCCCTACAATGGACAATGTCATGGTCAAAGAGAGAGAGAGAAAGGTGGAGAGTGCAAATGAATTTTTTTACAAAAAAATTGAAATCAGATTGGCACGGCCTGTTTGTAAAGTATAAAACAAGTCATAATACACACCACAACCTTCTGTGTTCTGTGTATGTAGCTATATGGATAAATATCTACCGCCAAAGACCTCAACAAGTAAAAACAGAGAAAAAGTCATTTTTTTCACTCTTATTCTCTTCTTCTCCTTCGCCGTGTTGATCTTCTTCACCAGAGCATCCTCAACATCTTTTGTTTGTGTGTGTGTGGAGTACATGTAATTGGTTCGAGAAGAGATGAAAACATTACCTGGAGATGTACCTAGGATGATCTCGTTTATTTTGCACACATACACAACATATGTGTATGTGCTGTCGGCTTTCAAGTTTAAATTGATGTAACAAATTTACTCACGGCAAAAACTGGATCAGAGAGTCGTGAACTAATTTCCAAAGTAGATCCTTGTTTATTACTCGCAGATCAATCAAAGACCCAAAGAGAGTAAGAGAGAGAGAGAGAGAGGAACGGCAGGGACTCTAAAACTTTTTGCCTTGCTCCCCCATCACAAGACAACAGCAACAGCCATACCCTTTTTATATCCACGTGCAAATCTCTCATATGAACCAGAAACATGAGCAACCGATTATAATTACAAAAAATGACATGGAGAACCTTCGCTTTTGTATGTACATTACGTATTCTTTCCAGTATAACCCATGGATGTTTAATTCTCATTGTCATGTTTTTTGCCCAAAAAACTTTTATAACCATCCACCATGGCCAGATCACATGAAAAATATTATATCACAGATTTTACAATCACCACATGAATTTATATCAAGTTTTACTCTTCTTAATATCTATCCTCCAGAAATTAACTCATGTCATTTTTTCCCTCAGTTTTTGTTAGTTGGTGGTGCACATTTGATTTTTCAATATACAATTTTTCTTGTTCGAGGTAAACCACACACGCACTTACATGATGGCCCACACTCGGCTGTCTCATCTGTTTAGCCAAAATATCCTGAGAGTAAATTAAATGGGAGCAGAAGTTTAAAAATGGAGAGTAGAAAAAGGGAAGAAAAAAGGAGACTTTTAATAATTAGGTCACGAAAACTTGGGACAGGGAAAGGCCATTAAGACACACAGAGAAATAGAGGGATTGTGAGAAGAGACCTTGCCAAGTCTAGAGGTGAACTGTTTTTGGAAAACAATGGGGAGGATCTTTCTTTGGGCTGGAGAAATAAAAAAAGGACAAAAGGGAATTCAGGTCTATCCATCCATACTTTGTAAATTGTGAGTGAGAATACATACACAATAGATTATGAGTACTCTCTGTACCAAAATTCACACCTTTTTCTCATTGATAAATCAAGTCTCTGGTCGTCTGGTGTGTGTCCTCCACTCCAATGTCCATGTTCCATCGCGGAATGACCATTTAATTTGAAGTGATGAAAAATGAGACTCTCTCCAACATGGTCACTTGTTCAAATCAAATCCCCCCTCTCTCTTCCTCTTTCTGTGTGTGCATGCCTTGTCTTTTTTGTCAAAGAGTTTTGGGATGATTTGATGCTAACTCATCCACCTTCTCCTACTCTCTCTCTCTCTTGAAATATGTGTGTGTGTAAAGGTTTTACATACAAACAAACAGCCCATCACAGAACTCTGCTGTTGTTGTTGCTGTGTGTGGCAACTCTACAAGGTAAAAATCGTAAATGCTAAATTGTGTTTCATTCTCAGCATGTCCTTCCTCACAGACCAGACGAGCAGAGACAGAGAGAGAGAAAAAGAGAGAGAAGTGTTGGAGATAACCAAATAAAATGGTGTGTAAAAATGTGTAAAATCTTTGAATTTATTTGAATTTTTCTCTTCTCCTTCTCATCATGACACTATTTTTTTCCAAACAATTCACAATTTGTCACCATCATTTACACACTCAAGTACTCTACTGTGTGTGTGGGGCGAACAAGGATTAGGTTACAAGGTTCATAAATTGTCGGGGAGATATTTTGACCGGAAAAATAAAATTCAAATAAAATTTCATTTTAAAAATTCCAAATTTTTTTTTGCTCATTTTGTACCTCATCTCAGGAACAAGTGTCAATTGGTTAGAAGAGTCAAGAGTACAAAGTGTTGGACAAAATGAAATGAAATATGATAGAGTGAGAGAGTGTGTGTGTGTGTGAATAATAATGGAGTGGCGGCAGGAGCGAGGAAGGTTGGGTGACCATTGATATGATGAAAGAGTATATAAATACAGTACAGTGTATGTAAGTGAGAGAGTGTGTGTGTGTTTGTGGAACAGTTAATAATTGGTTGTGACGCTGGGGACACGGCATTGAGAAGATGACATGGAAAATGTCATGAGAAATAATGAGTCTCATTCAAGACGGACAAACGAGATGGGATTCCTCTCCTCGTTGAGATATATAGGTTAAGTTAATCAATGCATGTTGTGTGTGTGTCTGTGTGAGCAAGTAGATGATTCCCTTGCTACCTTTTTTCACCATCGTCCGCGCTTCTGTCTGGTCTGGTTTTTTCAATGGAAAGATCATGTCAACACCTCAAGCGAAAATTTTCGCTCCGTTGATCTTTTAAAAACGGAACAAGTCTTCCTTTTCTGAGAGAGAGAGTGTTTGTGAGTGTGTATGTACGCGGCAGCAGTAGAAAGTGTGAACATTTTTTGATACACACGCACACACTGCCCTATAGTATAGTCACACACACACAAGACATATGAAGTAGATGGTGAGTGAATTTACGGACTGTTTTCCTCTGACGATGGATTACATAATGGATGTGTTGTTGTTGTACCTCCTCCTGTGTGTGTGTGTGTGTGTGTTTATGAGTTGAAGTTGTGAGTTGGCAAAAGGTGAATGCAAAGTTGTCCACATGGTGGAATATGTTTTATAATTCATCTCCCCATTGACTTATTATCGTTATTTATGTATCAAAATGTGTAGCAGACAACCTGATAATAATATATAACAATATTGCTCATGTACTCAGCCAGTGCGAGATCAGCACACACACACGCATCAACAAGAGAGAGAGGAGCGAGAAGAAGGAGAGAACGTGAGTGAGTTTTTTGGTCAAAGGCCTGCCCTGTAGAAGAAGGTAAGGTTCAAAAATGAAAATGAAATAAAATAGAATGAAATGGGTGCTGAGGGAAGGACGCTCTCTCTTAAATCTCCTTCCTCCTCCCTGTGTGTGTGGATGAGAGAGTGTGAGTGAGAGTGTGTGTGTGTTTGAAAGGAGGCCATAAATCCGAGGTGTCAAACCGAAAACTACAAACATTGAATAATGAACACACACAGAGTTTCCAAGGGAGTTTTTCTTCCCCATATGTATGTGTATGTACTCTGTAGGTAGGGAAGAGAAGATGCAGAGGCAGCAGCCCGGAATACTATCATCATATCATTAAACATGTATATAGTTCACAGAAAGAGAGTCTCTCATCTACCAACGCTCATCACAACACACAAGGAAAAACACAATGGGAAGAATGAACCATATGCTCTCATTCCGTGTATGTACGTGTGTGAAGGTATGTACGAAAGCTGTGAATGTGTGTGTGTAGTGCTCGAGATTGAAAAAAGAGCCCTCATTCTCACCTCCATCCCCGCATTATCTCTTTAGTTGCCTTCATTCGATCCGAAATTTATTGCACTCTCTGCTCCTCTACTCTGCCCTCAAGTATCAAATTCTAATTTATCCCCACCTTATTAACAGAATCATTTTATGACTCCTTTTCCTCCTTGTACTCTTCGAGTGTTACAGTCAAGCCCCGACATTCCTTTCAGCCTCTCTCTCTCTGTATATTTATATGTACCTCCAACACTCATCTAATGTAGAGTGCCCTCATCTCACCTCCAAATACCTAATCCACATATGTACACAACCTACATGTATACAAATGGTGATTTACTTCCACGACAAATTTGTACACAGAATTTCTCTCTCTCTTCCTCTCCATCGTGTATGTCATACATGTGTGTACTGCTCAATAGTGGACGAAGCTAATTGCAAACGATGTATCACACTCTCATCTTCCTCTCTCTCTCTTTACCCGCCTCCTCGACTTCTCATAATTTGTGTGTCCTATCCTCTGCAATAAAAAATTCAAGATCCAAACAGCACCTACACAATGTCACGCACAATCAAATATCCTACAACAGAGATACATAGAAAATTCATTTTTAATTTACTTACCTATCCTAATAATGCAGGATTTTTGCACAAAAAGAATTGTATGACAATTTTGCATGATGATGCATACCCCGTTTGTGTGTACATGCTACTTATAGATATGCACGGCGAATTCCTCACAAACGAAAAAAATAGTTAATGACACTAGAAGGATGACGCCATGAGGAGACGGATGACAATGAGAGCAAACTTGTTTTTATTATTCCATCATCAGGCTGATGCTCCTGCTGTTTGTTTCATTTTCCTGCCGCTGTCTACTCTCTTCTGTCTGGTCTGCGTCTCATCACTAAATTTCCCCTGAGGAAATTCCTCAGAAAGATAGTCAAGACAGTCTCCTCCTCAAAAAAGAAAAAATGCTTTTTGAGTGGAAGAGAAAATATAAAAACTGAGGATATTTTATTTTACCCTTTACAATTTTGGAATTTGAGGATGTTTGTCTTTGGGGTTGGGAGAGATGACCAAATGTGTGGCAGCTAATGTCTACAGACAGTATGTGAGTTTGAGAGAGTGTGTGAGTGAGTGTGTGTGTGTGTGAAAAATTGTTCTGATTTACAATGGACGGCTGATTTAGATGCACATAATTTAGGCGAGTGGGTAAATACGGTTACATAAATCTGAGGCAGAGAGTCATTTTGCACAGTTTATGAGCTGCAAACAATGCATAGCAAGCAGAGTGGAGAGTAGAGAGTAGAGAGGGTGAAGAGGAGGAGAAGGATGAAAGGAGGGGGAGAGATCAACCTCCACTCGAAGAAGGAGAAGAACACATGTGATTTTGATTGCACCACAATTGTTTCAATACAAGAGTAAATTATGATGCTCATAATAATTCCCGTATACACAATACACAGTGTAAGAAAGTGATGTGAAAAAGGCAAAAGCAGCTGCACAATGTATCATGTTTATACTGTGTTCAATAATAATTCATGTATAATACTGTGTACTGTAGCTGTGTATCCAACACACACACACATGACTGCTCCCCTGGCTTTGTAAAATGGACGGTGTGTGTGTGTGTGTGTTTGAACAATCATCCTCATATTTTCTCCATCTTTCTCTTATCATCAGCCCAAGTTGTTAGTCTTCCTGGCGCTTGGTGAATAAGTTAACTAGGTGAGTGAGTGTGTGTGATTATAAAAGTTATGCTGGGGCTGCTCAAACTAATTCAGCATAGCACACGCCAAAACATAAAACATCAACGGTGAATACATCAAAACCAACGCAGTTTTGACTTTAATAAGAACACGCGCGAGATCCAACAATGAACGACGATCGTCACTCAGAACACTGCCAACTGCCAATTTTATAGACGCCTCTTGCCTCATCAATAATCTGGATTGGCCGCCATCGTCTACAGTCTAAAACACAACAAACAACACAACAAGACACACACAAAACACACTTCATGATCATGTCTTGTCTCTTATTAGTATACTCTACATCATGTCAAGCAGTCCCCCCACTCCATTTTTCTATTCCTCTCCTCCTTTTTACCTTTAACAATTGAATTCTAATCTCCAATTTACAGTCTCCATAAAAATATCAACACACACTCCTTTCCCTCATTTTCCCCTCCACTCATTAAATTTATACTTCTTGTTCATTTTTCTTGACTAATTTTTGCAAAAAATCCCCCATTTTTTCTCGTCCCTCTCTTCCCTGCGTGTGTGTGTACGGCTCGGCTGAAAGAGAGACAAAGTTATAATGACAATTATTATTTTTATCTTTACATTTTGTATTATTTTTTGTTAAAAAAATGCACAACCCACAATCCTCAGAGTAAAATATACAACATACACAGTGGAGGATTTCCATTGGACGAGGATGACCGTCTGACTTTTTATTATAATTTGGGAGTGGGCAAAAGAAGAAAAAGAATGTGGAATTATTTATCGTGTCTTCCTATGATAATCCAGATTTACAAATGGAGAAAATACTTGGAACATCGCGTCATTCTTGCATATACGTGTACATAGGGTGCATGCGGGCAGGCGTCCATTCAATACATACTTTTCCTAACGAGCCTCTAAAATATCATGGAAAAAGATTAAAAGAGAAGATTGCCCAGGGGACAAAGAGGGAGAGAGAAATCTGTTTTTGGAGAAAAGATAAACTGGATGAAAATTATTACGCACACATAGAGAGAGAGAATATTTTGGGTGATTTGTTTACACTGGGCTCATGTCTATAGTGGTGGTAATAATTGTGTAATTTGTGGAAGTTCTTTATTTGAAACACAAACATGAGATGACCATAAAAGTGCATACAAGTAATGATTGCGTCTCATTGCCCATTGCTCTGCACTTTTCTTCTCTCTCTCTTTACTGAAGAATTGGGATTGCATGGCATGACTTTTCGATGAAGTGAGGTATTTTTCTTGGAAAATGAGAATAAAAGAGAGGATATGATTTGAGTGGAAAAAAGATGGAGACGAAGAAGGATAGGTGGATTATGAGTTGTTGCCCTAGTAAATAATACCTGGTCACTTCATCTCTCTCTCTCTCTCTCTCTTCCTCCTCTCATCTCTACCTCGTTTTGCCCAAGATAAATGAAAAGGAGAGGGACTCTTGTCCCTGCCTCTTGCACTATAGAGAGAGTTTTTATGTATCTTATAAAGAAGGAGGGGAGGGGGAGAATTTTCATGGATTTTGCTGTTTATGTATGTGTGTGCTATATTGTGTGCAGAGTTGGAGGATGTGTGAGATTCATACGATTCAGTTTGCGTGTATTCCATTACGGAACTGTAGTTTGGGTGTGCCAGCCACGGTGTGTCGACCACCTGTTGAATCCTAAACTCCCATTTAGAGGAATCGTGTGAAGTTACAATAGTTACCTTTATGTAAACTCTCTTTCTTTCTTTCTACCTCTTAGTCTTTCCCTCTCCCTCTCTCCTCTTCTTCTCTTTTTGACTTACAATAAAATGGAATATTTTGTTGTGTGGACAACCCTTTTCCGCAGCCTCAGTCCACAATCCATACACATAATCTATACACAAGAAGGCAACAGTCAACTCTGTGTGTGTGTGGTTGGAGTCTTCAAATAATACTTGAGGTCTCCCTCCGCCTTACATCCATCCCAACAATTAGCAAAAGGAAGTATGGATTAAATAAATGTGAAACATTTAATGTGAGCATTTTATGCGCACGTCCATTTTATGTCCCTTTCAAAATTCAATCTCTTTCTCTTTTGTCCGTACACATCCAGTACCCAACCCTCCCTTTTTCTCCCTCTCTCTCTGTCTTTGAAATCTATAAACTATTTAAAAATTTCATAATCATATTTTATTTTACAATTTCTAGACTTCTCAGCTAAAGGTTTTATCACACAACCACACACACGTACGAAGGAGAAGGTTGGTGGGCGGAAGAAACAGTATGAACGTAATGGACTCACACACACACATTTAAATTTAAAATCGCCATTAAAATGTGACTTCCTCAGAGAACGAGCACCCTGCACTCAGACACAAGTGGCCAGGAGAGAGGGAGAATGTGAATTGGATTCAAATGGGATGGTGGCATTGTCGGTCAGAATGAGGGTACTTGAAGCAGGACAGACAGCATGGAGTGTAATGAAGGGACGAGGGAGAGAGAGTCAAGTGTGAAGGAATCAAAATCAGACAAAAGTCATGCCCGCAACTACACAACTTATGAATACAGGGAGAGAGAGAGAAAGAGGGAACAGACAAGAAGAAGAAGTTTGGACCTGGAAAAAAGTCTCTCTCTCTCTCTCTCTCTGCTCATATTTCATTCGCATGAAGAGGAGCATCTCATTCTCCCCGAGTTGTGTGTAGTATCCATCGAAATCTTTTGTACTCCACTTGTGTAATGTTGTATCTAAATCAAATCAATTACGTCTCAGCGGGAGGGTCTCCAACATTTTACATATTGCAACACCAAGGGGGCCATCCCGAACCACTCTAAGGCTAGGCCGAGTCTCTCTTCGCCAAACCAAACCTCTTTTTTTACTATTCCAGCCAGCCCTTCACACACACACACATGCACACACACCACCACCACCGTCACAACACAAGTCCAGATTTACATCTTGGAACCTTAACCATCTTCTTATCTTTCTCTCTCACCCCTTCCAACTTTTTAAACATTAATAATAATAATAATCACAACTGCACCCGACAAATAGAAATCCTCAAAAATGTTCACACACAAAACTCATCCGAAATGAGGATAGACAGTCTAAATGTAGGAAGACAGGGGCACAAAGGTAAATTAAATTAAAAACTCTTTCCCCACCTCCCTTTATCTATCCTTCCCTTCCTTCTGCTTCTACCCGAGTAATAAATCTGTCTTCTTCAAAATCAACCCCAATTCTCCTATAAAAATTAACTCCTTTCTCTCTCCCGAACTCACCAGGAGCAAAAATGCTTGACGCTCTAATCAGCCCTACAAAAAGAATTCTATATTTGTGGGAGAAAATAATCCAAAATTAAGCTCACATTGTATGCTTTATTTCACCAATAATTGGATTATAATCTGTAATTTTGACCGGAACGAAAATCAGTACAAAAAATATAAACCGTTTAGGGTCATCCCGGTCAAAAGAAGACAGAGAGAGTCTCATTATTTTCAACCTATTCTCTTTGAGTATTTATACAAAAGATTATAGGCTATTGATGAGGAAAGATGAGGTTTGA
Organism: Pygmarrhopalites habei; assembly: GCA_009870185.1. NCBI lineage: Eukaryota > Metazoa > Arthropoda > Collembola > Symphypleona > Arrhopalitidae > Pygmarrhopalites > Pygmarrhopalites habei. The sequence continues at coordinate 23,910 of WJFB01000675.1, read as the reverse complement.
TCGAAGCACGTGGAGAATGTGCGTGGAATGAATAATTGATGGATTGGAGTTGGGTGATGGAGGGCATTTTTATTAGGCAACAACAACAACAAGATTCTTATTTTTTCTTCTCTCTCTCCCTCTCTCTTCCATTGATGACCTCGCATGTCAACCAACCAACAAACTTTAGAAATAGCTGAGTTCTGAACCGAATTCAAAATTTCCTTTTGGATGATCCTCTCTCACATACCATCTATTCAGATATGCTTTAGAGAGTGGATCAGAGAGTGAGTGTGTGTGTGTTATATTGCTATGCTACTCCTAGGGGTTACTCTGCTGTGCTGTGTGATGGACATTTGAGTGACCCATCTGACCCTGTCCAATTTCCACCCCCTTCTGATTATTTCTCTCTCTCTCTCTCTATAGTCAAACAATCTGATTCACGGTGGTGGTAAATGCTGCTGCTGGTATAGAGAAATAGAAATCCATACTCAAACTCTCCATGGTTTATAATTATATTATGTACCATATACATATATTCAATAATACATTAATGGAGAACGTGAATAGATTTTTGCATGCCAGGATTCTCCACATTATGACGTTATTACCTTACGCTTGCCCATGTACCCGAGTCCCCAGAGAGGATTGAGAATTGTGGAATGAAAAACTAATAACCGAGTTTTGTAAATTGTTAATAGGCTATGCTGTACAGCTTACAATGTAACTTTTGACATTGTAAATTTAATTCCATTAGCTGGGTGCCAGAGCATATGAGAGTGAGTGTGTGTGTGAGAGAGAGAGAGAGAGACTGAGGCTATTTTAAGCCTATGACGAATTGCACTGGCGAAAGAATGTTGTGTGGGTAATCGTTTTTAAAATTTTAAAGCTGTCACAGTAGAGTAACAAGCAGCATCATAATAATATGTATTTTTCATACCTCTTACATTGTAATATATACGTATGTATAAATGTGTGTGTGTGTACAGACTTTTCGTCATTTGACTTGGAACCTGAGCCGCCGCTTTCAATTGTCCTTTGTATTCATTAATCCGAATATGATTATAGATGATTTCTTACTCCCCGACCTCTTTCATTTTTTCTCTCTCTCTTTGTCAGCAATTCTTACCTCTTATTCTCCCCTATGTACTTATAAGGACTGTTTGATTGGAGGTCCACACACACACATTGTATGTACAGTGAGCATTGTTGTGTGAGGAAAGGGCAAAAAGGCCTTAAGGCTCCTGCTCCTTGGCTTTATACATACTCTCTTTTACATTTTAAACTCCATGATATACCTACTACACACACACGCTGTACACACCTAGGGTGTAGAGAGGATAAGGCTAAGCAAGTTGGTTAGTTACCCATTTTCATTTTCTGGACGAACACACGACTGATGACTATTTGATGGTGATTGATGATGAAACACTTTTTCACCCAATCACGCTGCAAAATCGCAATTTTACGCTTTTCCCTCTACATTTCTATCTCCCCCTTTCTTCCTTCCATCCTTCGGACTGACGGACGGGAAAAAACCTTGTGGAGAAAAAACTACCGTTCACCACACACACACATACACAAGTTGGAGTATAACATGAGGTAGGAGGGGAAAAGGAGCCTGTAATCAGGACAGACAGACACAACTTAATACAATTTATTTTTTCACCTTCAAAATCCATATAGTCTAGCTATGGACGAGAGAGGGGGAAAGAGGATTGCATGCCATGAACGATCTACATTGATTCTCCCAATTCTTACACACACACATGAGTATGAGTGGTAGTGTCAATAAAGAAATTTTTGAGCTCCGACTTCCTGCTTATTTGTTCAATAAAATTTGAACGTTTCAGGTCAAAATATGCATCCGAGGATGGAGGACAGAGATGAAAGCCTATAAGAAAATTGTGTAGAAATAATTGTAGATTGTAGAATTTTGCATGTTTTTTGCTCCTCTGTGTAGACTGTAGTGTACTGTGTTGTGTAGTGTTGTGATTACAGCCCGAGTTGAATATACTTTTTTATTAACTTTTAAAAGTTTTCCACCAAATTAGCATAAAATAAGAGCCAAGGATACGTGAATATTATATGAGATGAGATTTTTGGTAATGGTGGTGATGAGACTGACTGGTGTGTGTGTGTTTGTGTGTAATGCAATACACACGCATTTGTAAATTGTCCATGCATAAATACACAAAGAAGAGTTAGACTGCACTACGTGGAGGAGGAAGATGCGTGTAATAAAAATTGAAAATTGTAAAATAAATTTTTATAGTTTGTCATTTAGAGTGGAGAGAGGGCTCACTCTAAGTCAGTGGAATTTTTATCCTTGTCTCCAAAAGTTAAGAGAGAGAAATACAATTTTATGAATGTGCCAATTTGTTCGGGTGACCTGAGAGAGAGGAGAGCGAACAATTTGGTAATTTGTACAACAATATAATATGGAAGATTTTGACTGTGTTGTATGTAGAGAGATGAGACAGGGAGAGTGAGACACACACATACACATGTATTGTGCTGACTAATACTAATGCACGGAAGATGTTGTCTCTATGCGTGACCTTTCATCCCACTCCCTTCTCTTTTTTTCACTTTATTTTTCTCTAATTCTACTACTATATGCATATGGAGAATTTTTTGCCTCAACTTTTTTTGCACACAGTATATGTTGTTGTTCCTTTTTTCTGTGTGTGTGTGTATGTACGTGTGTGGTGTGCTCAGAGGGTTTGTGTCATCAAACGACGCGACGTCGATGGATGGATATTGTGTTACTGTGTGTGTGTGTGTGTGACTGACTGACTATGTAGAGATCGCAGGGACGAGGGAGAGATGAATGGATAGTTTTATCTCGAGACGTTCATTTATTACGACTGGGGGAAGTGTATAAGCGCAAACATTTAACAACTTCATGAGATAATTATACAATACTCCTCCAAATTACGAGACATTAATTACTTCTTATATCTTCTAATAAGTTATAATAATCATAATCATTATTATTTTATTGTAGTTAGTCTCTCTCTCCATCCTCCCCCTCCTCTCTTTTTATTCCAGATAGACACACACATGTACATAGTACAGCACACGAAATTATCATCTTTGCTAATTACTCTCTCATCCCTCTGAGTCATAAGCTATAGAAGAAGTTACAAATTAGACTCCCCTCCTGACATTTTTCAACGATTTATTCAACAACCCAAAGGATCCTTCATCATTGAAATTGCATGGGGGTAAAAATGCAAGAAAAATAATAGAAAAAAATATATAGTAATTCATATTATTTCTCTCCTTCTTCTTCTCTTAATATTTAATTTTATTCCATACTTTTGCATTATTTCAACCACTTTTTCATTTCTTTTAATCCTTAGCCACCACATTTGAGTTTGTGAGAACTACATACATGTAGGAATTCATAAATATACTTACAGTCCCACTCTCTCTCTGTTTCTCTCTTTGTCTACAGAAGAGAGGTAGAGTGTTAATGTGTTGAAGTAAATTTGTTGGGTTTTTTCACTCCTCGACCTGAAATACCAAGGAGGAGGAATGGAGAAGATGAAGAAGAGAGAAAAAACTTTTTTGACCTGACTTGTATCAACCTGAAACTTTACAAACTAGCTACATACCAACACACACACACAGTATTCATAGACATATACATGCAATTTAAGCTACATGCAATTTTTTCGAAATAAAAGAAATAAAGCAGCTGGTGATTGTACGAATGCGATGCATGCAATGTTCAATGTTTCCATGCCCAATGTAATGTATTTTAATGTGTGTGACTCTCTCTCCTCCTCATCTTTCTACTCCTCCTGTGTCTCTGCCTTTGCATATAATATGACTGTCCAGAATTACATTGGATTGCATAGCATGGCATCAAATGAAATCAAGGTAGGTGAAAGAAGGGTAATAAAAGGAGTGGAGAGAGTCTCTCTCTCTCCTTCATACCTTGCGTCATGATTCGTGACAATACAACAACCATCGCATCGACAGCCGGAACTTTTAACTTTGGTAGCAACACATAGACACACACGCACTATATCACCCTAGAATTATTCCTATAGGAGAAGGATGAAAAACGTAGAGGAGGAGGAGGAGAGAGAGTGAGAGAAAAATATTATTTTATGATTTGCTGGAACCACTAAAGTTCCACGTACTCCTTTTGATTTATTTGGGAGATTAGTTCAAAAAGTGCGGCGTGGCTCAGGATGTGACTTTTTGAAATATAGGTTCTTCGGCCGCATAAACTGAATCGCATTATAATGTGTAGGAGGGAACAAAGGACACAGATTTGAGGACTAAAAATATAAAACTCAAAGACAATAATTACAGAACTTTTTACATATTATACATAGACTCCATTTGTTTCCCTCGTTTAGAAAAGGAACAATTCAATGACTATCAAAATAGGTCTTTGAGTCTCTCCTTCTCAATAGGGAATGTAAAGTCTGAATGGAAAACCAGACGAGACTAAATGTAAGAGAGGCTAGTAATGAAAAACGGTTCAAAATATTTTTTATAAGCAGATGTCAGTCAATTTGTGAGAGTGTGCGTGTACATACAGATATGTGTGTGTTAGAGTGAGAAAAGAGAGAGAGAGAGAGAGAGAGAGGCGTTGTGATGATTATTTGCTAAATATTTTGACCTGATGCCAATTCATGGGGGAGAGTCCCTCTGCACACAGCACACTCCTATTCTATATATTATTTAGCTCTCTCTCTCTCTCTGTAGTGTGAATGTGTGTGTGTAATACTGAACGCATCTTTTGTGTCCCTCTTCTCGGTCCATCCATGTGTGTTGTTCCATCTTATAATTGTGTGTACAAGTGACGTGAGAGGTCAAGGCGCATTCAACCCATTAACATTATAAAAGCCACCACCTCGGCTCTCCTCCTCTCCCCGTCCCTCATTTTCTTCTCCTCTTCTTCTTATTATATCTCCAAGTTTCATTAGAATATTATGATGATGATGCGCCTTTATAATCACACAATCATCATCACATAAACACAAAACTGTACGGGATGAATGAGTCCCTCTACACATGTATTGTATGTGGTACGCTTCAGCTGAACCTGCCGGTACATCTCCGCTATCCTTCACCATTCTGTCTTTCTTGTGTCTAGTGGCTTTGCTCTTCTTCTCAACTCAGTCTTCCTCTCAGTCATCATCATTGCAAATATAGCAAAAGTCTAATGGTAGTCTCTCTCATCACACACACACACATAGACTCATATAGTGCAGTTAGAAGAAGAAGAAGACACGGTCAAAATGAACCGGCCAATGAGAGAATGAGAGTCCAAATGTGTTATTTGTCTATCTCGTCTAAGAAAAAGAGAGAATAGAGAGTCTCAACTAATGGGACCATTAGTGGTCATAATAATAACAATAATAATAGTAAATGAGTATGAGCCAATCCTACGCACGAACTCTATCATTCTCCGTCCCAATTCTTTTTCCTCCTTCTTCTTCCTTTTCTTTTTCTTTCATTTAGAAAAATTTCGAAAATATTCCCATCTACCCCACACCTTCTTCCTAATTTTTTTTGACAAATTTCCCAGTCTTCACATCTCCCATCGTCTTTTAATGCTGTATTATAATATATTGAATTAAGATCTCATTTTAAACACATTTCCATTAATTTAAAAGAGACAATTCTGGATGCCTTCTGGCTGTCACAGAATTCTGAAACCATTATTATAATTTTTGTAAATTCATCCTCAATTTCAGAAAAATCTTTTCATTTCTCATTCTACCCATCCCGTTATAATGCAATAGTCTACTCTGCTGATTGTTCTTCCATCTCACACAAGGAAAAATTGTTCAAAGCTCCAATATTGAGAATACAATATCACCGCTAATTTTTCTTGAAAAATTATATCCCAATTTTGTCAAAATTATTACATTACTTTTATCTACAGGTAAAAAATGTCGGACAAGGAATAAACCGCTGAATGCTCTTTCTCATTTACACACTCAAGAATTAGTACTCAAACTAAAGAGGAAGAAACGTTCATAATTACTTTCCCTTCATCTGCCGCTAAATCAAAGAATAATAATGAAATAATTTCGTTGACATTTTCAAAGTCATAATTTCTGCACACACTCACTCTCTCCCTTACTTTCTTCATTACAGCTGACCGTAACCTTCTTAGAAAAGTGTACGCAGTGACTCGTAAATCTGAGTTAAATTGTAGGAAAATCCTGAAAAACTGCAGAGAAAGAGGGACAAGACTCAGGAATTTAGCTAAGGATATTATAAAAATTTGTAATGAAAATGAAATGATGGAACATAACATCCTGTACACACTTGTAAGCTGTAGTTGCATCAAATTAATCTCTAATGGGTCCCATTAACCCCCACAATAAGTATGTACAGTCCCTTGTACCCATAACTACCTGACAACCATTTGTTTCAATTTCCATTATCCTGGGTCATTGCAACAAAATAATTGCAATGTAATGTAGTTTGTGTGTGTGGAGTAGTGTGGACGGGGGGAGAGACAAAGTCTTTGATGAAAAAAATTGAAAAAGGAATGAAGAGTGCATCTTGTTCATCTTGTTACATAACAAGAGGAGGAGAAAGAGGAAAAACAGAGAGATGCAGTCGGAGAAGATATGTTTTATCCCTCAAACATGAGGACATTGAGAATAGCAAAAGAGAGTGCAGAGATGAGATGAGAGGATGATTTTTTCATGAAATCTTGAGAAGTCCCAAGTTTACCTTGTCTTACACACACATTAGGAGAGGGGGAGATGTTGAAGAAAAAAGAGGACAGAAAACAAAGAGGAGGGTGGGAGGGAGAACAGGTACTGGAGCAGGGTCAAAATGTGTAAAATCACCTTTGTGTAAAATCAGTAGGAGGAAGGATAGACTACACGCAATAAAAACCACTTTAAATTATGAGCTTCAACTCTCTCTCCCTCTAAACGTTCTCCACCATCACAAAATTAAATGTCCACATACACATCCGACCAACATTTACACGAACACCACATGTATATGGGCAGTCAATGGTCTCTCTCTTTATGTGTGTGTCTTTTTTGTCGTTGTTATGTATAAAAAAAATACAAAAGGAAGATTGTAAATGCTCATCATATTGATCTTTATCCTCAACTATGTCACTCTGTCCTTCCTCCTCCTCCTCTTTTTGAACTTATATATAGCCGTTCTCCTTTTGACTGTGAGTGTGCGTATGTGTGTGTTTTAAATAGAAAAAGTTCGGAAGCTCACAGAGAACGACCTCAGAGTGGTGGCAATAACTAAACTGTTTTTTGTCCATCTTCTTTCTCCCTATTTTTGTCATATGCGTACCTGTGTGTGTGTCAAACCCTTTGTTTTTATTTCCCTACATATTTACAAGGAGAAAAAATGGATGGAGAATGTTGATCTTAGACTCATTAAATAACGATAGTATGTGATATGTGATGGCATGGTTAATTGTGGTTTTTTGAAAAAAATCTCTCTTCCTAAAGATACAGAGACCTTGTTTCGGGTGAAAGAGGGGAGTCGGAATTAGAACAGGTGGATATCTTTAATGGGTTTGAAATGAGTTGGTTGAATAAGGGTTTGTGTGTGTTTGTGTATTGTACAAGAAAGGAAAAGAAAGGAAGGATATCTTGGGGTGAGGAAGGGGAAGGTGCTGGTACTGTCAATCGATACTAATTCCTACACATTATGACGGCAATAAATTGAAGGAATGGTCCTAGTGGAGCCTAGTCTTTCATGTTCAAGTCCGGTGGTATTCCAGTTGACAATTCAAAGAGAGAGAGACAGGCTATGTCTATCTGTAAGCACAGAGTACACACGCACGCACACAAGGGTTCTTTCCAAGGTGGACCCTGCATGCAATTCAGGGCAAGATAAGATAGTAGTATCTTTCTATTGTGTGGATGTGTATGGATGAGGGACAGTCAGAGTGTAGGGCAAGATGAGCTAAAGGATTGAAAAGAAGAGAGAGAAAGAAGAGAGTTTTATGTACTATACTTATACATATACGATAGTTTTGGAGGGAGGGTTGTGATGCTGTGATGTGATGGTTACAACGGAGCATTTTTTCTTTTTAGAAAAACGGAGGAGGAGGAGAGAAAGGAAGGATAGAGAGAGGTGGGTTTAGGTGACTCTATAAAATGACCTGATAAAAATCAGTAGAAAAATGTAGTTCAACTAGGGACATAAATTTCCTGGGTTTCCATGGTGCCTCTATCTCTGATGTGTAATGTGTGTGTGCGTGTGTGTTGTGTGGACCAGTTGAGTTGCATGGGGGACATTCAGGGAGAAAATGTCTCCTTCTGCTCACACACAGGCACACACACACACCAGTACAAGGGGAAAGGGAGCCCATAAATTAAAACGATCGTCTTGGCAGATAAATGTCTGGCCCTCTTATTTCATCTTAGGAACCGGTATATCGCACCAGGCCTCTCTCCTCCTCATCCTCTCTCCCTCTCTCTCTTGAGATCCATTCACCATTCAGCCCAAATCAAATGAATTGAAGACATTTGGAGGAGCAGCGCAATACATCTCTAAATCTTCAACAAAAATATATAATATAGCTAAAAAATTTACCCCCAACTTCCCTCTTCTTCTTCTCACAAGATTCCTTTCCTATCCCTCTCTCTCCTTTGAAGGCTCTCTTCCTTCAAAAATGTATCTATAGTATAATAACTATTTAATTACCTTTCATACAAAAAGACAGAAAGAGAGGGGGAGAGACCAAAGGGGATTTCATGCACATTTTCTTGGATTGGATTACATTTTGAAAAGTTAATATTTATGATTAGTACAAGAACATTTTTTTCTTATTGAGTATGTAAAAATCCTACATTTAAAAAAAAAATAAAGAAGATGCTAAATAAATTCAATGTCATATAAAAATTATTAATTAATAAAAGTTGATATGAAAGAAAAGTACAACAAAGAAATATTACATAGAGCATATGAGTACAAAGGGGGGATGTTGGTCTTTTTTTGAACAGTAACATGGAACACATAATCGTGTGTTATGTTGTATTGAGAGAGAGAGCACAACTTGAAGTTGTCTTCATGAATTTTTCTTTAAAAAAATATCTGTGCACACGGGATTCTGATTCATTCTTGAAAGTATATATTTGTGTGTGTGTGTGTGGATGTTGAACGATGGTTGGTTTGTTGGATGGGGAAAGGCTGGAAGGATAAATGTTGTTAAATTATAAAGTTCTCAATAATCCATATCGCTCATGTAGGTGGGATCATTTACATACAAAATTATCCCAAAAAGTTGTGTCTGGCTTCAATTATAAACCATCATCTCACGTCATTTACCCATAACGAGCGAAGCGACGAGAGGAGGAGGAAGAAGAAGAAGACGGGCAAAAAAATAAGATAGCGGCCAAGTCCAAGGAACATGAAGTGAGACAGCCTCTCTCTTCTCCTCATGAAGAGTATAAAATAACAACTTGTATTTTTCTCCTCTAATATTTTTATACTATAGTCAAGAGGAGCGAGAGTCAAGCAAATGGACCAAAAAATGTTTCACACACACACACACACACACACATTTTAGTCACTTTACCCTCGACAAGAACCTTCTCCTAATAGTTTTCATATAGGGCAACTGAATAAATCTTTGCATATTATAATATACAAATGAGGAGGAAACAGTATGGAAATTTTTGTGGATGAAAATGCTTGGGAAAACTAAACTATATCACATGTACACACATGCACACATGGATTGTGTTACAGGTGAGTTGTGGATGGCTATAGGCAGGCTTTATTTCATGGTATGGGATGAGGGGGAGGATGTGGATGTGTGTGTGTGAGAGAGAGGAAGATTATTGCCGTGGTCACTATTCATGTCTATCGTCGTCAACACCAAAGAACCACCACCAAGGCACTACCATCATAATCATCGTGTTGATCATGATGAGTAAGGAAGAGAGATGCTCTGATTGACGCGTCTTCTTCACTAAACATGCCCCTCAGCCACAAATGAGCTATATATGACTCTCCACACACACACACACTCTTTCTCTCTTTCTATCTGTTGCGAAGGGGGCTCGAAGAAGAACAGGCATTTGCCTAAATATCCATGATTTATTCCAACTAATTCCATCATCCATCCATCCATCCCTTGCCATTTCGTCTCACTCCCTCCCTACAGCCATAAAATAAAATTCAATGCAATCAACTCAGTCACAACTACCTACACTCGTCTCAAACAAAAACCATAAGGATCTTCCTCTCTCTCTCTCCACACACACACACTCACTCCGTTTGAATTTGGGTTTTCTCATTTACAAGTAAAGAGTTAAATATAGGCTACGAGAATTCGTTTCTCTTTGAGAGAGTGAAAAGGAATTTCCAAACTTGTACAGGATAATGACAAATGTAATTGTTGAGAGAGAGAGAGAGGGGAAATTAAATGAACAAAGTAATAGAGTGCAAAAATACAAAAATGAAAAATTATAATGGACACATAAACCATTAACACTTAACAAAAATTTCTACTTTGGAAAATAATTTTTTTTGAGGGGAGAAAAACACTCCCTCATTTAAGTGTGTGTGTGTAGAAATGAGGAAAAAATCATGTCTTTGTATTTTTCTCGACTGTGTACAGAAAGATAGGAGAGGAGGGGAAGAAGAAGATGAAGAATTAATCGGAAATATTGGGAATCATAATTAGTGTGCATGTAATGTATGCGTTTGAATAAATATTCATTGATTTTGTGGAGTGGCTGTGAAAAAAACTGCACACGATTTGTACCTGAAATTCCTTGTGTGTGCCATGTACTCGCTTCACACACACACACACACACACACAAACATTTGTACTCCTCATGAGACCTGGATAAATGGAGGGGAGGGAAAAAAAGAGTTTTTGAGAATCGAATTAATTGGAAATAGAAATCATGGGGTGAAATGCATGCACAATCATCATCAGTTTTTTCCCTGTGTGTGTGTCCCAGCCCATATACTCATTTTCTTTCATATTGTACAGTTACACGAGAAAGAGGAGGAGGTGGAGACGAAGACAAGAATGAGGAATGTAATCTTGTTGAAGAACAAGTGAGAATGATTTTTTGGGGAAGGATATTAAAATGGAGGGACAAAACTAATGTTGTGTGTACACACACTCAGTGTACAGTAATATCGCATGTTCACAGTCTGTTTGTCTTGGGACTGTTTAAATGGGATGATGATGACTGCGTCGGTTGTGGCTGGTTTGGTCAAAGTCCTAATTTGTGCCATGTATCATCATCGAGTGGACAAGGGAAGAGAGATAATGTATAAAATGTAGATTTGGAGGTAGTCCCATGGCTACTGTACAATTCATTCTCGTAGTTAAAAGGTGAGGTCCAATTCCCAATGCCAACCTAACCAAATAACAAAAGAAGAAGAGAATTACTAAAAGGGATAATCGCTCAGTCAATTGAATGGAACAAATAAAGAGAGGGAGGAGAGAGAGAAAGAACAACTTTGCATTACATCAGCATGCATTTTCTTAAACATACTTTGGCTAGTCTTTTTTGTTTGACCATCCAATTATCATAATAATCATAATCCTCGCAAGAGGTTATTCGTTAACAACACGTTGTATTCTACATGTAGAGTACATTGTCCACACACGGTAGTTAGCTTGTCTTCAAATGTCGATGAAACATTACAACATGAGAGAGAGAGAGAGAGAGAAGAAAAAATTAAAGGAGAAAAAAATAGGTTAGTCTTCCAAAAAAAATTATTGTTGAGAGAGAGAGGCAAGAAATGGTTTCTTCGTTGGTCTGATTCACAATTCCACACACACACGTTCACCACACAAGGAGAGAAGATACAAATGCAAAATGCAAGACACGTGGATTCCATAAATTATTAATGGCAACACAAAAATAATGGAGCGGCGAGGAAAGAGAATGAGCAAAGTACCACCACCACCACTAGGAGACGAAATGACTTATCTCCTCAACAATAAATCTTGACCAGATAAAGTTATTAAAATTTTTCCTTGTCGTAATTGACCATCGAACAACCACCACCAAACAACAACAACATCGTCCTTGGTCAATTCCATCCACACCACACACACTCTCTCTCCTCTCTCTCTTTAATGTCATTTTTGTTTGGGATGTTATTATTTGACCACGGTCAAAGGAAACCGGAGCAAGATTTTGTTTCTATTTTGATTTATGACTCGAACTGACTTGTGAGTGAGGGAGAGAGAAGGCATACCAAAATAATTGATTCAAGTGTATAAATTAGTCTGTGCCTCCTTGACTCTTCTTCTCTCTTCCATAATATACTAGCATCGAAATCAAATAGTAGCTATAGTTCTTATCATTAGTTTCTTCACAAAAAAATGAACAGTTTTTATATTTTTGGTGTGATACACAAAAAAGTGTAGTATTTTTTACATTATCTACGACTACAAAAACAATTTACAAAAATAAGTTGATGGTTCATCACGCCATATATTTATTTCTGTATTGATTACATTTGAGTTGATTGGCAAAGTTGTAAAGTTTGCAAAGGAGAAGAAGAATCTTCATGATGTACATGTCACTCATGTGGTTTTTATGCAAAAAAACATCCTTGTACATTTACATTTGAGGAAAAATGTGCGGCTGAGTGTGTTTCTGGACTAAAAGAGTACACATAAAATCCTCTTCTCTTTCTTACTGCGATACTCTTCCACAAATATTATGATGTGTTCAAGATTACAATGACAGAGTAAAAAAAGAAATAACATGATTGTCATCATCATCCCTTTGCAAACTTCATCATAGGAGAGTAAATACAAGTTGTGGATAACTATATAAAAAAAGTAAGTTGACCATTTTGATGTGGAATGTTGACTTTTTCCCTCTCATCGGCCCATTATCCTTCCCCTCCTCCTCCATAAATAAAACAAGCCTTTTAAGTCTTTAGATAATAATATTGTGTGTGTGTGTGAATGGGATGCTTCTAAACTGTCATCATTGACTCGTAGCCGCATTGCTCATACAATCACTTAGACCAGATAATCATTTGACTCTTTATCTATTTTATTTATCATATATTTATTGAGAGACAAGACAAAAAATCTACTCACACTTTTCAACTTAAAATGTCTCACATGACATGGCGGAGGATGAGGTGGAATAGACACGAGACACAAGGAGGAGGAGAAGGGAAAAGGATTCCATTATACCAATATTGTAGAAATTTTTTTCTACTCTCTATAAAATCACACACACTCACTCTCTCATTGTCTTACATGAATAATACGATTGAATGCCATCAGTATTTATCTGCTGTACTAGACGGACATATTTAAAATACAAAAGGAGTGAGGAAAGAGAGTGGTAAATGTGGCAAATTTATACACACTCAAAGATTCAGTGTGTATAAGTTACTCATAATCATCATCGATAAAAATGTCAACCATCCATTTCTTTGCAAGAAGACGAAGAGGAGGAAGAGGAGAATAAAAAGTTTAACTAGTATATTCTCTACTTTGGTATTCAAAATGGTAAAGTGCTCAACAAAAGGGAAGAGGTAAAGCCGAGTAAGAGGAAAAATTCTTTTGGACAGAAAGATCCAATATTATATATTTTATACATTACATTATAATAATATTCATTTTCTCCACTTGATCAAAGGCAAAGGAGATGCGTCACTCTGTGTGTAGATGTGTGTGTATGTGTGTGTGTTGAACAGATGAACAGGAAAAAAAGTACAAGTAAAATATTTTAGCGCTCACAATGTAATCAATCCAAGATTCTTATGAGCATTTGTTGTTTGCTCAAAGCTCAATTCTCTCTCTCTCTCTCCCTCTTCATCTCCTCATTTGATAGGACTTGAAATGAAGAAAAGAGTTTCAAACACACACACACACACTCTTCTAATAAAGTGTGGATACACAAGTGACTGAGTATTGGTATACTAATTTCATTTAGGTGAAAACTTGTTTTCTGTTCCATCTCAATTTGTTCATGTTGCTTTATGTCCTGGAAACTTAAATAAATTTTTTGACTTTTTCTGTCAGTCACTCTGATCCTGAGGTACAAACTGCGTAAACTGTAAACAGTACACACACACACAAACACACCATCATCATTTGTGTACATATCATTATAATAGATGAGGAGGAAACATTATATAGTGGCTTATTATTTTTCTTGAAAATCTGGAAATACCATTACAATTTAGAATTTGCTCACTAAATCGTATTAAGAGGTTAAGTCTTCTCTCTCTCTCTCTCTCTCTCTGTAGTCTGCACACTCAAGTTCAATCACGTATGAGATTCTCTTTCGTATGTGTATGCGTGTGTGTGTGGAGTCAACTCGTTCAGTCTGATCATCATCATCAAACAAAGTTACAATGGAAAGACAGAAATAATAGGGTAGCCCTCTGCTTTCGTTATTGGTTAATGGGCTGAAAGAGAAAAGGATTTTTTTGTTGAGAGAGTAAAGAAGAATGAAGAGGAAAGGACAGAGAAAAAGAGTACAACAAGGACATAAAATTAACTAAACAAAACCAAATCTAATAATTGTACACCTTGGTCCTAAATTATGAATTTCTGTTTTCTGTAGACTTGAGTCTAACCACAACAACAAAGACAACATTTTTACTCATGAAACCAACTCTACAACGACATCTCCTCTCTATCGCTTCGCCGCTCTAATTACCATTTAATCGATCCTTTCTACAGGCCAGTTTCTTCCTCTTCTTTTAATTCTTTCTTGTTGACGTCTTTTTGAGGAATGTAAAATCTAAGGAATTTGATGACACTTTGCATAATTAATTCATTGCTTTTTCAACCTCCTGAACTTGTTTCGTGTCATTCTTCTACTATGTCCTCCGTTGAAACAGCTCAATTTTCAGGTGCAAGCTTTTTAATTCAGTCTTATTTTTATTATGGGGGAGGGTCAAATAGCCAATGAAGAAGACTAAGGTTAGTTATCAAAAAAATGGATGAAAAATTCACAGGGTTCAAAAGGTTTGTTGTGAGCTGTTCGCATGTGAACAAAGGAATTTCACAGTGACGACTGAGGGGCTTCGACGCCGCCTGAAAATTTTCAGCGTAGTGGAAGCCATCTGCA
Organism: Pygmarrhopalites habei; assembly: GCA_009870185.1. NCBI lineage: Eukaryota > Metazoa > Arthropoda > Collembola > Symphypleona > Arrhopalitidae > Pygmarrhopalites > Pygmarrhopalites habei. The sequence goes on along the minus strand of WJFB01000675.1, from coordinate 8,875 downwards.
CAAGGACTCCACATTCGGAATTTACTTTCACGCTCGTTTGATGACTGCCCCCACCACAATTTTATCTCTGTACTACGTTTTTCTCCAGTGCTGACTTTCTGACTGAAGATATGTAATGCTTTCCACATAAAATGTTAAATATTTTTGCAGAATTTTTCATCAGAAATTAGGGATTTGTATGAGACTGTATCCCTATTTCAACGCAGTTCTCCTAACATGCATAATTCAAGCTAAGAAGATGGTCCTACTTTCCAAGAAGATTGGACAATAAAACCAAGAGAGAAAAAACGAGTTTGCTGTCTTGAGCCAAAATTGTAGACATTTATGAAGAGATAAAGTACACTCCTACGGTATTGAGAGGCATTAAACTAGTGAAATATGTGATTGACATTCAATTTCATCTGTTAGCAGTAAGAATCTGTCTGCAGGGAAAAAAATATTTTACAAACTTTTAAAGATCTCATTTGAAATTAGTTGAACTGTACTTTTCTTTCGAGTCTGGTACACATGCAACTCCTACTAGGAGTCTCCTAGCAAATTAGTGCTTGCAACTTGTCCGAAAATAATTTTCTCCTGCCACTGATTTATCTAAAGTAGTTGCGTAGTAGGAAACTTATTCATTCGTCTGGGGAAAAGTTGATGAGACAATGGTTACAAAGAATTTGAAACGTCATAGACAACGAGAGAGATTAAAAAACCGAAAATCCGTCAGATTTTTCGTTACAATTTTCGAAAGTATTTTGCACATTTTCTCTTAAACATTTCTAGTAAATTATTAGTCTGTAAAATCACCTGGAATTAATCAACAGGGATTGAATCGCAAAAAGAATTCTAGGTTCATAAAACTTAATTTTGTACTAATTAAAAATTTTGACGCCCATAGAATGTTTAATTAATCCCCTTTTAAATTCGAACAGATTGTGATGCATGTTTACATTCAAAAGTAAATATGGAGGAGTCAAATTAGATGAGTATAGAGAGTTTGACTCCAAATTTTTCTGGGGGAATTTCATGATTTTGGCCTTTGAAATAAAAACAAAGAGTACAGTTACTCCGTCCCCTCTTCTCCTCTCCCTATACCACACAAATTGATGAATAGGGTATTTGTGTGTGTGTGTAATATTTTGCACGACAAGAATATAACTCAAGTCGAAAAAGAAGTTTCAGATAACACAAAGCGTGTGTGTGTGTGTTGTATTCAAAGTCTCTGTTCAAAGTCGCCTTCTGAAATTTCCACTGGAAAGACAATGACAGTATGTAATTTACTTCCATGTTTACTTTTATCGTTCCCATCCCTGCCAAACTTTATTCTCGTTGTTAGCATTTTTCTAATTTCATGTGTGCGTATGTGTGCGTTTGTGTTTTGCCATTTCTTGAGTCACCTATCCCGTTGCTGTTACTGTATTCCCCAAAATCCCGAGAGAACAACGATGGAGCACGTCAGGCAATCATGCCATAGATGAAAAGCCTTATTGTTCATTTCCTATCATTGTTTGCATAATAATCTGGCGTGTGTATGTACGTGTGTGTGTGTGTTTTAGCTGCGAACTTCCCCATTCATCTCCCTATTTGCTTCCTCATTCATTCCGGTTTAATCCGACTGCAGGGACTCAAAATAAAAATGTCAAAACCTCTCACATCCCACAATACAACACACAGACTTTTCAAAGTGAAATTTAGTCTGTCAAGTCTTTTGTCTACATCTTGTCAATATAATTGGTAATCAACTATCAATATGTGTGTGTAGTAGGAAGAGAGAGACCTCCGTTCCATTGTACATGATATTTCAGCAAAAAACCAACAGTGATCCTCATCATCTCTACACGCACACATCCTTACCTCATTTTTTCATTTAATTTTTGTGTGTATGTGTGACAAAATGAAACCTTCAAAAAACATGGAATAATCTCATAAACTTTGTCATCCTTACACTTGAGCCCTCATGTCACACTCGACAATTCCACACGGCTTCACTTTTAGCTCATAGTTTAATGGATCGTCAATATTTTGTAGTCAAGTCGGGGATCAACAAAACGAAAACACACAAACCAAAATAACGTTTGAACGATGTCTTTTTCCAGTTTAAAAACTGTTCTTTTATTTATGATAAGGAAAAATCCTGTATTATCTGGTTGTAAAATGATTGTACAATGATAGCGGAGGGAGGTTGAGAAATATTCAAAGTAAATGTTACTGAAATAGTAATAAAAGGGATTTTTGTAACTGTACTAAAAATTATCTGGAAAAATTTTCCAGTCTGTAATCTAAAACTGTATTGAAATGTCGATTGGGAATATTTCAAATAAATGAATAATATCCATTTATTAATACATATTATGTATTTCAACACGATCATTATCATTACAATGCCAAATCTAAGAAGAAAATTAAATTGAGCGTCAAAATGTTGAGTAGACTCTCAAATCTCTTGTATTGTTCCCTATTATTCATCTTCATCCAAGCGGAATTAAATTGATTTGTTGAGATGTGCTTGTAGTTGTCAAAAACTTTAATTGAATTCCAACATGATTTTCACGAGTTATTAATTTATAAAAATGAAAATTGCAATGCTTGCCTCTCTAGATATTAATCTTGTTTTGATATGGAGTAGGGAGTGATGAATTTTGTGTATGCACTGTACACGTAATTAAATTAAAGGGTGTGCAAATCTCAGAGGATTGAGACAACTAATTGTGTAAGAATTCAAAGGCTGCTTCACCCTTCCGGCGTCACTTTTAAGACAACACTTTAGGAAGTTAAAAGTTTATAAAACATTTGCAGATTAATTTTTTAACTGTCCAATGAGAAGGAACAAATATGATGCATGTCTAGATGGGAAGATGAAGGACAAAATTAGATCTAGAAGAAGTGGAGGAGGAGGATTAAACAATGCGTATATAAGAAGAACCTGTGAGTTGAGAAATAAGTTAGTTTACCCTGGTTAAAGCTCTTTGGAACTCAGTTTTGGGAAGTATACACACCCATGGCTTCAGAATAATGGAATGTAATGGAACATTATATGCGTAAGATGTAATAGTTGAGAGGAAAGCCAGGCTGAAGAAAAACCCTTGACTCTGATTAATTGCAATAAATTTTGTATGAGTAGTCCGAAAGGAAATGAAACCCCCCAAAGTTTCCAAATTTGTTGTTGTTCAAACTCTCTGTCTCTCTCTGTGTAGATAAGTCTGTATTCCATTGTACAGTGTACACACATTCCAACAGCTGAATAATTATGAGTTCCAGGGATTTCCATCTGATTTTGTTTTTCTTCAGTCTGTTTGTTGTACGCACAAACAAATTTTCCAATAGTAAATAGAAATAGTTCAATTGTGTGTGAACCTTTTTGTTCCTCTCTCATGTATAGATAAATCATTTAAAACAGTAAAAACCAGTTCAGATCCTGAACTTCAAAAGAAATTCAGAGAAAAAAACTCCATTCTGTCTTCGTCTGTATTACCAAATTTTCCCTACTAGTTTTGTAATTTAGTAATGAGAATAGAAATGAATGGAGAAAGCAGAACAACATTTCCATAAGGTTGTGTCTTGACTACACTACACTCTTATAATTTGATTTACATCACACGAAATTGAAATTCTCTGGCACACCAAAAATTGTCGCAAAAATTTAAGGAATGTGAACAAAGAAACTTTCTTTGAGAGAGAGAGAGGGAGAGCCAAAGAGGTGGGGCAAAAATGTGTTTGCCAAAACAATTTGTAAATCTGGTAAATGATTACTAAAATGAAGTTTTGTGAACACCATGACTGATCCACAAGGCTTAATCCTTCCCCCCTTAATAAAAAGAAGGATTGCAGAACAAGATGTATGAATTTTAAAAGCTCAAGATTCCATTCAAAAAGCTCCTTGACTTGAGAGTATAGGTTAAGTATAGGAAGAGGAAGGAGGAGGAGACAACAAAAGACCTGTCACATTTGTTTTCCTCCATGAACTCTCAGCTTTTCTTCTCCTCTCCTCTCCTTTTCTTAACAAAACAAAACAACTCAATCAAAATTCTATTCCCATTGTCACCTCCTTGACATTTTGGATGATAATACAAAGTTATGTATAGTTAAATCCTCATTAATTTGTACTTGGTCTTTCCTCTCCTACACATCCGACCACTCGATTTACTCCAAATTGAACTTGAACAAGAAGGAAAGAGTGAGAGAGGGCACACAATATAGGGATGTCTTAAACAATCCCTCCATCTGTTCATGAATGGATTGTTGCTCCTGAAATATCACCACATAATTCTTCAAAAACAAATCTCTCTCACTCTTTTCTTGTGTACCACATTCTACATTACACACACCTCCACCCGCTCCCACAATCCTTCAATTGAAAACTAATGAATTGATCCAACTCTTTTGTTTCGATGACTCACTACTTCCCCCGACAAAAAAGTATTTAACGGACATCCATATAAAGTGTCTTGTTTGTACGTGTATTGTTTGGAACACACTGAAAGCCATCTGAGAATTGTAGTCCACAAACCAACGTATTTGATCCAATGGTGTAGAATCGAGAACAATACTAATACAAAGCACACACACGACATGTATAATATGGTTTACATGTTATATAAATGGTTTGTATTATTTAGTGTGTTGTCTGTGTGTCTTTGAGTCCAACACCGAACTGTTCCCAATGTAAATTGAAGGAACAAGAGAGAAAGAGAGAGAGAGAGGAAGGTAAATGGTAAATGTAGTGTAACGCAATCGCTTTAGCGACCATATCTCCCCCTAAACGTGTAAACGAGTATAAGGAGTGTGAGGTGTATATACAGTACACACACACACACAGTCTGGGTATTCCAAGAAGAACTTGTCTTCTCATTTTCTCCCGAGTTCCCCGTCTCTCTTTCAAACTGTTGTGTGCGTTCGGTCCGTGCCTCCTACCAAATCTACTTCTTCTCTTTTCCTTCTTCTTCAGACTTGAGACATCTCCCACTGCTCCTTTTTCATCTCTCTTTCTACTCACTTCTCCCCTCACGAAGAGAGAGGAAGAGTGTGAGGAAGAGAGAGTGTGTGTGCCAATACACATAAAAATCTATGGCAAAAACCAAAAATATACTACACCAACAGTAACAACAGAAGGGGAAGAAGAGCCAGCCGCTTCAAAAATCACACACACAAAACGACACAGTATTCAGTACAGTCCTCAATAATCTTTAGAAAAGCGGAGAATCAACCCAAAAAATCTCGGAACTGAACTCAACTTAAAGGGTTAGTGCTATTATCAACCGTACAGATCATCTTAATCTACTGGTTTTTAAACCCAATCTCATCTCAAGTATAAACTTCTCCTTCATCATCCCGTGACTCACTACTGTACATATGTAATGTGGAACTCATGAGTCAGTTTGTCAAAACAAAATTTGTGAGATTCGTAGTGTTGCAAATTTTTTCAAAGGAAGAAAAATGAATGGAGTGGAAATTGAGAAAAATGAGGTCTCCTCAACTTGAAAAAAATTCAGTCCAGTGGACATTGAGACTGGACGACAATGTGGTGGAGTTAATTTTCTCATTCTTATGATTCCATCAATATATTCGACTAATGGATCTTGAAACTTCCCCATGGGAGTCATTGTGAGTCTCATGTACTGGCAAATCATCAGCACACCAAGAGATTGTGAGAAATTATTTCAAGTGATGTGATTATTCGACAAAACAGTGGTGCAAATTTTTATTTTTATTTGTCAAAGTGCTGTCCTTTACATTTGTAAATTTACGGTTGTAAAGATAAATTTAATGAAGGAGAGTCTCAATTTTCAATGACACCAAGTAGGTATGTCAGTAGTGTTTGTTCCTCTCCTTAAAAAGAATGTCTCAGTTAACAGTACAAGTGTTTGAGAATTACGATCTGACTAAATCATGTGATTGACTGATAAAAATAAATCTAAAGAGAAAAAATAAAATGAAAAATGTGCCCATCTCATTCATCCCCCTGCTCTCTTCCTCCTATTCGTGTCATCGTCATCCTATAGTGAAGTGTACAATTTCAATGTCAAAACATATAAATTTTTTGACGAGTCCAAGAATAAAAAGTGTACGTTCGTCGTTTGTCTGTCTACACCATCCTCCTCCCCCGCATGTCAGTCTTGAAGGGAATTGAAGGTCTGAGGGGAGAAAACTGATTCACATCACATGTACATTAGGATAGTTAGTATTTCACTCTGTATTGATTTTAAAAGGTGAGAAGGAAAGGGGAAAAAAGTGATTCCCACTTTTTATTTTATGGTGGAGCGACTGTCGTAAAAGTAAAAAGAAGACAGGGAAAGGAAGGAGAGTAAGAATAAGAAGAGAAAGCAACAGGGGGGTTGTGCATACATGTCGAATGTCAACAAGACAAAGTAGTGGTGTGGCCCCATGTCCATGTCACTCGTCTTTTGTCTCTCATTCTTATTAATATTTACCCAGAGACGAGAACAGGAGGGAAAGACAGTCGGAAGGAAAGGGAAAGGGAAGGGTGGGCGAGAGGGAATCACGCAGACTATTTCTTTGTCCATTCTTCTCCAGGAGGTTCCTGCCTGCGTTCCTTCCAGCCAAATTCTTGGTTCCAACTCGAACACAAGAACAACAACACAAGACAAGGGAGTTGGGAGCTCACTCACACACTCTCTCTCCCCGACGACGTTCTTGTCGCGTGTCATGTGGGTCTGAATGTGTTGTTGGACGGAGCAGGGATTTTAAAAAAGAAGCATAAGCCTAGACGAGTCTATTATCGTTATTTTGTAGGCCGTCAAGTGAGTGAGAGAGAGTGAGAGGGTGTTTGTGTGTGTGACAACAAGTGAGTCCGTGCCTTGAAGTGACACTGGCGAATTACTTGAAGAGGGAAGACGCAGACCCAGGACGACGTCGACGGACAAAGTCACAAGTATGAGTGAAGGAGATCCGGAATGGTGAATTTTTTTCCTTTATATTTTTTATTGCAAAAATATTTTTAAATAATCAAATTAAAATTTGTAAATTTTCAACATTTTCTTCCCTCTCAAATATCTCCAAATATTTTGAAATCCTTCAATAATTGTATCACAAAAGAAATTGAAATCTGAATTACGATACAGTAGTTGGGAGGATAATGGAGTTTAAAATTCAAGTAATTGGATAATAATATTAGTAGAGGTGATAATTAATTTTTATGCGTCCTGTCACCGGATATCGTCCCCCCCACATTTTCTCTCACAATTGAAATATATCCATGGAGGAACAATTTGTAGGGTTTGAGTACTGTCCCAAATGAATCGTCGACTACTATGGTGTGTGTAGTGTACAGACTACAGATTGTATATACGATGAGAGTGGAGGTCGGGTCGGGTGCTTGAGCTTTTTGCTAGATATTTGAAAATTGACTTGTTAAAGTACAGTAGATACTTATAATAATAATAATTTATATTGTGTGCTATAATAGTTTATCTATGCACTCGTAGCTTCGACACTCACTCTCAGTGTAATTTTACATTTTGCATATTTTGGATATTGGATCCACCATTAAAGAGAGATAGAGGAGTGCGTTGTGTGTGATACTATGAGGTTTGATCCCTCGCAGCATAATTTACGTCCCTCATTTCAACCGGCAGTGAGTGTCACGAAGGTGAGATATGATTTCATTGCCGCTTTGCTCTGTCTCCCTCCCTCCCGCCTTTCCTCCTCCATCCTCCCCTCTCTCTCTCTCTTGCTGAGAATGGTGTTTGCCATTTCCACATTTTGGCAAGGGACAAATACTACTAGACACTTTTCCCCACCCACTACTCCCTCACAATGTACAGGGGAAACGTATCACTGTAATGTACCTACGAAATTACATTGACTCCGACTCTCCCTCTCTCTTTCGTCATATTTATGCAAGGCAAAGTTGAGGGTGGGCTATAAAAGAGTCTCTTTTATTGTTACTATTATTAGCATGGTTGGGAAACCTTACTCCCATGAGTGTGTGTCAAATGCAGACTCTGTCAGAAACCTAGTGTAGTCTTTGCACAAAATGCAGTTCAAAGTTCAGAGGTCATCCTATGAAATTTAATCTTGAAACCACAACATGAGAGATGGAGAGAGACGGCTGCTAATAATAAGTGGAGAATTGTAGAGTGAGTGCTATCACTAATCATTTCCTCCTCCCGTCCACTTGGACCACTCCTCACAAATTTCTTGAGAGGGGGAAGAGGGAGGGAGGGGGAGAGCTCCGATTCGACCTCGAAATAATGGCCACTTTTCATCTGACTCTGATGAATTATTATGAGCCACACACACACTCCGTTTGTTCCTCCTTGAGCACGTCCTCTCAAACAATTCAATCCACACTCTGTGTATATGTGTGTTTGTACATGGAAGATTCCCCTTTACATGGAAATATATACACTCAGAGAGAGAGAGAGAACTAATTCATTTTATCAAAAAAATGTATATGCTACCCACAAATACAAGAAAAGGCTTTGTAATGAGGACTTTATACATGGATGGTCTCCTTCTTGTTAATCTTGTTCTTATTTTATCCTCTCTCCCAAGAGAGAGAGAGAAGAAAAACTTTTGTTCGAGCTAGTGCTCCGATCGGAATCGGAACGGCACGGAATGGCCAAAATTCCGTGCCGTGCCGATCGGCACGGAATGAAGGCTGTTCCGTGCCGATTCCGTCGGCACTGAATCGGCATATTCCGAAAAACATTTCTGTGACAATTATAGTTTAAAATTTTTTTAAATATGTACAAGTGGGATTCTCAGTCCCCCAACATTTGGAAAATAATAAAGTCCAATACCATCGTTATTTCAAACACCACATAAACTGACCCTGGGAATCCTGCTGTGACAGTAGGAGGTTTTTTAAAAATTCAAAGGTCTCACATCCATGCATTCACACTACACCTCCAACAATATGAGGACTTTA